>CAJUXJ010000376.1:75657-119397 GCA_910589775.1 Avena eriantha
ATGTGTGTTGCTTTCACATACTACACATGGATCCACCAGTGTCATTGCATGTGTACTCTTTTTACTAACAAAAACAAGAGTCATTGAAATGTGTGTTCTCTTCAGAGACCACACATGGATCCACCAGTGTCATTGCATGTGTGCTCTCTTCACAATCCACCTATGGATCCACCAGTGTCATCGCATGTGTTTTTTTACTAACAACAATCAGAGTCATTGCATGTGTGTTCTTTTCACATACCACATATGGATCCACCAGTGTCATTGCATTTGTGTTCTTTGCACAATCCACCTATGGATCCACCAGTGTCATGGCATGTGTGTTCTTTTTACTCACAACAACCAGATTCATTGAAATGTGTGTTCTCTTCAAAGACCACACGTGGATCCACAAGTTTCATTGCATGTGTGTTCTTCTTACTAACAACAACTGGAGTCATTGCATGTGTGTTCTTCTCACATACCACACATGGATCCACCAGTGTCATTGCATGTGTGTTCTTTTCACAATCCACCTATGGATCCACCAATGTCATTGCATGTGTGCTCTTTTAACTAACAACAACCAGAGTCAAAGCATGTGTGTTCTCTTCAGAGACCACACATGGATCCACCAGTGTGATTGCATGTGTGTTCTTTTTACTAACAACAACCAGAGTCATTGAAATGTGTGTTCTCTTCAAAGACCACACATGGATCCACCGGTGTCATTGCATGTGTGTTCTTTTTACTAATAACAACTTGAGTCATTGCATGTGTGTTCTTTTCACATACCGCATATGGATCCACCAGTGTCATTGCATGTGTGCTCTTTTCACAATCAACCTATGGATCCACCAGTGTCATTGCATGTGTGTTCGTTTTACAAGCAAGAACCAGAGTCATTGCATGTGTGTTCTTTTCACATACCACATATGGATCCACCAGTGTCATTGCATGTGTGCTCTTTTCACAATCCTCCTATGGATCCACCAGTGTCATTGCATGTGTGTTCTTTTTACTAACAACAACTGGAGTCATTGCATGTGTGTTCTTTTCACATACCACATATCGATCCACCAGTGTCATTGCATGTCTGTTCTTTTTACTAGCAACAACTAGAGTCATTTCATGTGTGTTGTTTTCACATACCACATATGGATCCACCAGTGTCATTGAAATGTGTGTTCTCTTTAGAGACCACACATGGATCCACCAGTGTCATTGCATGTGTGTTCTTTTTACTAACAACAACCAGAGTCATTGCATGTGTGTTGTTTTCACATACTACACATGGATCCACTAGTGTCATTGCATGTGTATTCTTTTTACTAACAAAAACCAGAGTCATTGAAATGTGTGTTCTCTTCAGAGACCACACATGGATCCACCAGTGTCATTGCATGTGTGCTCTCTTCACAATCCACCTATGGATCCACCAGTGTCATTGCATGTGTTTTTTTACTAACAACAATCAGAGTCATTGCATGTGTGTTCTTTTCACATACTACATATGGATCCACCAGTGTCATTGCATGTGTGTTCTTTGCACAATCCACCTATGGATCCACCAGTGTCATTACATGTGTGCTCTTTTCACTAACAACAACCGGAGTCCAAGCATGTGTGTTCTCTTAAGAGACCACACATGGATCCACCAGTGTCATTGCATGTGTGTTCTTTTTACTAACAACAACCAGATTCATTTAAATGTGTGTTCTCTTCAAAGACCACACATGGATCCACAAGTGTCATTGAATGTGTGTTCTTTTTACTAACAACAACTGGAGTCATTGCATGTGTGTTCTTTTGACATACCACATATGGATCCACCAGTGTCATTGCATGTGTGCTCTTTTCACAATCCACCTATGGATCCACCAGTGTCATTGCATGTGTGATCTTTTTACTAACAACAACCGGAGTCATTGGATGTGTGTTGTTTTCACATACCACATATGGATCCACCAGTGTCATTGCATGTGTGCTCTTTTCACAATCCACCTACAGATCCACCAATGTCATTGCATGTGTGTTATTTTTACTAACAACAACTGGAGTCATTGCATGTGTGTTCTTTTCACATACCACATATCGATCCACCAGTGTCATTGCATGTGTGTTCTTTTTACTAACAACAACTAGACTCATTTCATGTGTGTTCTTTTCACATACCACATATGGATCCACTAGTGTCATTGAAATGTGTGTTCTCTTCAGACACCACACATGGATCCACCAGTGTCATTGCATGTGTGTTCTTTTTACTAACAACCAGAGTCATTGCATGTGTGTTGTTTTCACATACCACACATGGATCCACCAGTGTCATTGCATGTGTGTTCTTTTAACTAACAAAAACCAGAGTCATTGAAATGTGTGTTCTCTTCAGAGACCACACATGGATCCACTAGTGTCATTGCATGTGTGCTCTCTTCACAATCCACCTATGGACCCACCACTGTCATTGCATGTTTTTTTACTAACAACAATCATAGTCATTGCATGTGTTTTCTTTTCACATACCACATATGGATCCACCAGTGTCATTACATGTGTGTTCTTTTCACAATCCACCTATGGATCCACCAGTGTCATTGCATGTGTGCTCTTTTCACTAACAACACCTAGAGTCATTGCATGTGTGTTCTCTTCATAGACCACACATGGATCCACCAGTGTCATTGCATGTGTGTTCTTTTTACTAACAACAACCAGAGTCATTGAAATGTGTGTTCTCTTCAGAGACCACACATGGATCCACCAGAGTCATTTCATGTGTTTTATTTGCACGTACCACATATGGATTCATAAGTGTCATTGAATCCACCAGTGTCATTGCATGTGTGCTCTCTTCACAATCCACCTATGGATCCAACAGTGTTATTGTATGTGTGTAGTTTTTAGTAATAACAACGAGAGTCATTGCATGTGTGTTCTTTTCACATACCACATAAGGATCTACCATTGTCATTGAAATGTGGTTTCTCATCGGAGACCACACATGGAACCACCAGTGTCATTCCATGTGTGTTCATTTTACTAACAACAACCAGAGTCATTGAAATGTGTGTTCTTTTCACATACCATATATGGATCCACCAGTGTCATTGCATGTGTGTTCTTTTCACAATCCACCTATGGATCCACTAGTGTCATTGCATGTGTGTTCTTTTCACAATCCACCTATGGATCCACTAGTGTCATTGCATGTGTGCTCTTTTCACTAACAACAACAGGAGTTATTGCATGTGTGTTCTCTTCAGAGACTACACATGGTTTCACCAGTGTCATTGCATGTGTGTTCTTTTTACTAACAACAATTAGAGTCATTGAAATGTGTATTCTCTTTAGAGACCACACATGGATCCACCAGTGTCATTGCATGTGTGTTCTTTTTACTAACAACAACCAGAGTCATTGCATGTGTGTTATTTTCACATACCACATATGGATCCACCAGCGTAATTGAATCCACAAGTGTCATTGCATGTGTGTTCTTTTTACTAACAACAATTGGAGTCATTGCATGTGTGTTCTTTAAACATACCACATATGGATCCACCAGTGTCATTGCATGTGTGCTCTTTTCACAATCCACCTATGGATCCACTTGTGTCATTGCATGGGTGTTCTTTTGACTAACAACAAATGGAGTCATTGCATGTGTGTTCTTTTCACATACCACAGATGGATCCACCAGTGTCATTGCATGTGTGTTCTTTTTACTAACAACAAGTAGAGTCATTTCATGTGTGTTATTTTCAGATACCACATATGGATCCACCAGTGTCATTGAAATGTGTGTTCTCTTTAGAGACCACACATGGATCCACCAGTGTCATTGCATGTGTGTTCTTTTTACTAACTACAACTAGAGTCATTGCATGTGTGTTCTTTTCACATACCACACATGGATCCACGAGTGTCATTGCATGTGTCTTCTTTTCACAATCCACCTATGGATCCACCAATGTCATTGCATGTGTGCTCTTTTCACTAACAACAACCAGAGTCATTGCATGTGTGTTCTCTTTAGAGACCACGCATGGATCCACCAGTGTCATTGCATGTGTGTTCTTTTTACTAACAACAACTAGAGTCATTCCAATGTGTGTTCTCTTCAGAGACCACACATGGATCCACTAGTGTCATTGTATGTGTGTTCTTTTTACTAACAAAAACCAGAGTCATTGTAACATCCCAATTTCAGCAACCCTGATAAGTTGTCTACAATGCAAAAATCATGGGGAACAAAAACTTTTTCTTGTGCTTTGGTGCAGTGCTTGCTTGTTGTTTGTTTGCACTTGTGCTTATGAAAGTGTATCTTAGGATATTCCCTACCTCACCCTCAGTTCACAAAAGCTATTTATCAAAACTATCTTGGCTTACTTTACATAATCTCAAACGCTCTGGCATTTCAAAACAGGAGCCAAGATGCCTATGTAACCAAAACTATTTTGGTAGCTTCTATTAACAAAACTATGGAGAGTTATATAATACAACCTCCTTATGTTTTCAAGATAGAACACTCAACTAATCTTACCTCTAGGATCTCCAAAACTTCTTTGTAAGCTTTTGAATTCTACTCTTGGTAGAGATGCCAAGGACCTCACCTTACTCAAAACATAATCCCTTCAAAATGCCCCAACCTCATCTCAAGCTAAGGTTGATGGTAACTCTAGTAGTAGTTGAATAGTTATAAGTTGAGTTGCTTTGATCTGCTGTGTGAATTGTTTGCTTAGGAAGTAGTATGAGCCACTCTAGGAGCTCATCACTAGGATCAAGATGTTTCCAACTCCTCAATCCCTAAGAAAGAATAAAAGTATAGATGTGATCCCTAACCACTAGGTGATTATCTAAAACCCTCATCCAGATCCATTCTGAAGATTTCCATTCTAGATGGCTCCAAGTCCTTAAGACCAATACCAAGCATGGACCTCTTCTACTCACTCTACACATCCATATCACCCACTTGTTAAAGCTCTGATACCTTGCAACTCCTCCAAGAACATTCCCTCTCATACTCTAATCAAAACCCCCAAAACTGCAAATTTTGACTAAGTCTGGATACAGTTTCAACATCACCTTTCTGAATGCTTCCTTTTCTCAAACCATGTGCATTTTTGGAAATGCACGTGAACCATCTTGTTAACCATCCTAAGGAATACCAAGGCCCACATTTCCCCTGGTTAGATCCTTCCCCAACCCACTGGTCCATGATGATTCTGCAGGCAAGAAAATAACATTTCCTGCAATTCTAGTCATCATACCTACCTTGGTAGAAGCTCACACCCTCATCCAATCTCCTTTAGACCAACTCTCTGCATGGGTGTGTCCTACTAAGTGAGGTCTATCAAAACCTACTTTAGTTGCTCCAAATGGATCTTTGTGCTGCTTAAACCCACATGGTTTAGAAGGCATTATGACTCATATTGCATGACAACCTTATTTTCAACAAAGTTTGCCATCATTCCTAGAACACCTCAAATGCAATTAATTCAACTCCTCTGCCATGATCATCTATATAACCTGGTCTACCTACCCATCTATCCCTTGCACCAAGGTGAGCTCTGAGCTCCAAGATGCAAGCATGTTTTGGTGGTATAAAAATAACACCACCCTAGATCATCAACTCCTTGCTTTCCATCCTTTTCAAGTTGGAATTTCATTCCACTAGGTTGCAACTGCAATCTCATCTACTTTGATCCTCAATATTTAAAAATAATTACCCATAATTATTATGGCCCCAGAACTATTTAATTTCTTTAATAGTCAAATTCTCCAAAACTCCCTCCATATAGGGAAGTTTGGTTTTTGCCAAAACACTTATCCAACTTTTGGCTCAAGTGAGTTCCATATATCATACCTCACCTTCCCACCTCAAAAATAAATATTTTGGAGAAGCTTTATTATTTCTTTTTGTGCATTCTCTTAAATGGCTGAATTGGAATAATAATTGTTTTAAATACTTCTAGTCCCCAATAAATCTTGGGAAAATTCCCCTAGGTGTGTATTCCCATTTGGTACCCTTCCCCATCAAAATCCAACCTTTCCGAATGGAAATTTATCAAATGATCTTCTAGAAACCACTCTTGCCCTTTTTGAATAAATGGATTTGAGTGGACTAAAACTCCTCTGAAAAATCCCAATTAAATCCTAGGAGTCTACATTGACCTCATCTATCTACCAACACCATTTACTCCTATGGTCCAATGCAAGTTTGTGGACTTCCTTCACAACCATCAATTGGATCAAATTTGCCATTTTAGTAAATTCATTCCTCAAAGCCCTTCCAAAGCCCATCACAACTTGATCAAAGCTCATCCTCAGCACTAGGACACACCACTGGTCGACCAGCACTGTAGCTCCACCTCAGCCTTGACCATTTTTCCCTTGTACTAGTAGAAGGAGAGAGAGACAACAAAAATCTTACAAGATTTGACCCCCCTTAATTACCACAGTTGCCACCACCCCACTCTCTGATCCTGCACGCCCAAATACTAGTCCTACCTCTCTCCACCGAACCCTGGACCAATCCTTGGCCTTCCCTCCCTCTCCACGGTTGGGTCCGCAGCATAGAAAACAAAAAATTTCCTATGATGAGAACTACACGCCAAGATATATCTCCTAGGTACAAAGCAACGGGTGAACATACATCCATCGAGAACTTACCCTCGAAGACAACGATTTTTGTTAACAAGTAGGAACTCGTGGTTGATGTAGTCGTACACTTGCCGATCTCAAGATCGTGAGGAAGTCCGAGCGCCGCAACTCAGCAGCGTATCCGTACTCGCACACACGTTCAAGCCACCAGACAACCTCCACCTCATCGCTCCAGCGATCCAGCGGAAGAAGCAACTCCTTCCAGACGAAATGCCACCGGGAACATGTATCTCGCTAATCCGAGACCATGGGGGAATAATTCTAGAGGGGGAGAGAGATCCTTCACAAGGAGGTGTGAGGAAGAAGGAGGGAGGGGGTGGCCTTTTATAGGAGAAGGGGGGTGCCCCTCCTCTCCATGGCCGGCGCATGGGGGGTGACCCCTCACCTCCCCCATTCATGTGGTGGTAACCCCTCCACATTAAAATGCCTCTTCACATTCCCTTTTAAAGTCCCCACTTTAAATGCTCTCCAAGTTTAATGCTCTCTCATTTAATAAAACTCTTTATTAAATTTATTCAGAATTTTGTTAATTACTTTAATTAACAAAGATTCACATATAATCCCTTGCAATATTTCAATATCACATGCAGAACCACTTTCTGCAATTTCACCCGAAACAATTTCCGGTTTCTATCGAAACAATTCCTGCGCTTTGCAATTTCTTTCATCTGAAACATATGTGCTCCAAAATGGTGTTCGGTAACTCTTAAGTGTGTCACCCTACGGTTCGCGAATAATGTAGACATGATTGTGACTCCTCTCAGATCAATAATCAGAAGCGGGACCTGGAGATCCATACTGACTCCTGCATATTCAACGATGACTTCTGTGATCGTGAGAACCTTTAACGCTTCTAATTTAGTCCCTTTCTCTCATGATATAATACATGTCCGAGATTCGATCATCGGTATCCTAATACCTAGTTTGATCCCGTTACCGACATGCACTCTTTTCTCGTTCCCGTGATATAACATTGCAGTGATCACATCACTTGCTTGCAAGCTACCTTAATGTGATATCACCGAGAGGGCCCAGAGTATATCTAGCCATCATCAGGATTGACAAATTCCACTCTTGATCCATGAGCCTCGACATAACACCTCCGTAGCACTGTACCCATCTTTATAGTCACCCTGTTACGGTGTGACGTTTGATGTTATCAAGATACTATTGAGGTGTTAGCAATTAACATCATCTCATGACTTGATAAAGATTACTTCGTATGATGTTATAGCAATATAAACATAATGACTTGATCGTAATGCTATACTTCGGAGGAATGTTCATCACATCATTTCACAAATGTTGTGACTTTGTTATTAAAAACATCCAGTGTCCATGCTCAGGAAACCTTGATCATCTTGTTAATCAACAAGCTAGTCTATAAGAGAGGAATAACTAGGAACCCTTTTTGTTTATTAAACACACATGTATTGATGTTTTTGATCAATACAATTCTAGCATGCAAAATAAACATCTATCATATATAAGGAATACATAATAATAACTTTATTATTGCCTCTCAGGGCATATTTCCTTTAGTCTCCCACTTGCACTAGAGACAATAATCTAGTTCACATAGTGATAAATCTAACACCCATGGAGTTTTGGTGTTGATCATGTTTTGCCCTAGGGAGAGCTTTAGTCAATGGATCTGCTACATTTAGTTCCGTGTGTACTTTACAAATCTTTATATCTCCATCTTTGACATGCTCGCGGATGGAGTGAAACTGGCGCTTAATATGCTTGGAATTCTTGTGAGACCTCGGTTCCTTTGCATTGGCTATGGCTCCATTGTTGTCACAATAGATCACCATTGGGTCAAATGCACTAGGAACCACACCTAGTTCCGTAATGAACTCTTTCATCCAAACCGCTTCCTGTGCCGCTTCTGAAGCAGCAACATATTCCGCCACCGTCGTTGATCCAGCCACCATAGGTTGTTTGGAACTCCTCCAACTAACTGCTGCTCCGTTCAAGAGAAATACGTATCCGGATTGAGACTTAGAGTCATCCGGATCGGTGTCAAAGCTACCATTGACATAACACTTAGCGACTAGCTCTTCTTCACCTCCGTATATAAGAAACATATCCCTAGTTCTTCTCAAGTACTTGAGAATGTTCTTGACCGCTATCCAGTGTTCCGAACCTGGATCAGATTGGTACCTACTAGTCAAACTAATAGCATGTGCCACATCCGGTCTTGTACATAGTATGGCATACATTATAGAGCCTATGGCCGAGGCATAGGGGATCTTATCCATCATCTCTCTTTCTTCCGCCATAGCCGGACATTGAGTCTTACTCAATGTCTTGCCTTGCAACATAGGTGAGAACCCCTTCTTACTTTCGTCCATATTAAACTTCTTTAATATCTTATCAAGGTATGTACTCTATGATAGCCCAATTAGGCGCCTTGATCTATCTCTATAGATTTTAATGCCTAATATATATGACGCTTCACCAAGGTATTTCATCGAAAATTTGATGTTTAGATATCTTTTGACATTGTTTAAAAGATCTATATCATTTCCAATCAATAATATGTCATCCACATATAATATTAGAAATTCCACATTGCTCCCACTCACTTTATTGTAAACACAAGCCTGTCCATAAGTTTGGACAAATCCAAACTCTTTGATCACCTCATCAAAGCGGAGATTACAACTCCGGGATGCTTGCTTCAGTCCATAGATGGATCGATGTTGTTTGTATACCTTATTAGCATCCTTAGGATCGACAAAACCCTTAGGTTGTATCATATACAACTCTTCTTCAATATTACCATTGAGGAACGCAGTTTTGACATCCATCTGCCATATTTCATAATCGAAATATGCAGCAATTGCTAACATAATCCTAACCGACTTAAGCATCGCTACGGGAGAGAATGTCTCATCGTAGTCAACTCCTTGAATTTGTTGAAACCCCTTTGCGGCAAGTCGAGCCTTATAGATGGTCACATTACGATCAGCATCAGTTTTTCTTTTGAAAATCCATTTATTCTCAACGGCCTTTCGATCGTGAGGTAAGTCCACCAAGGTCCAAACTTGGTTCTCGTACATGGATTCCATCTCGGATTTCATGGCTTCTAGCCATTTGTTGGAATCCGGGCTCATCATCGCTTCTTCATACGTCGCAGGGTCATCTATTTCATCAACCATGAAATTCACAACAGGATTGTTGTACAGTTCAGGAGCTGCACGTGTCCTGTTTGACCTGCGAGGTTCGATAGTGTTCTCTTTTGGAGTTTCATAATCAATATCATTAGCTCTCGCATCATTAGGTGAAGTCAACTCTGAAACAACTTCCGGTGCTGCGCAACTCGCCATTTCATGAAGAGAAGGTTCAATAACCTCTTCGAGTTCTACCTTCCTACTACTGACACCTTTCACGAGAAACACCTTCTCAAGAAAGGATCCATTCTTGGCAACAAAAACCTTGCCCTCGGATCTGTGATAGAAGGTATACCCAATCATTTCCTTAGGGTATCCTATGAAGACACATTTTTTCGCTTTGGGTTCGAGTTTATCGGGCTGAAGTTTCTTCACATAAACATCGCATCCCCAAACTTTAAGAAATGACAGCTTAGGTTTGTTTCCAAACCATAATTCATACTGTGTCGTTTCAACAGATTTGGATGGTGCCTGATTTAAAGTGAAGGCAGCTGTTTCCAGTGCATGACCCCAAAATGACAGTGGCAAGTCAGTCAGAGACATCATAGATCAAACCATATCCAATAAAGTACAATTACAACGTTCCAACACACCATTATGTTGTGGTGTTCCGGCAGGCGTGAGTTGTGAAACTATTCCACACTCTTTCATGTGTGTGCTAAACTCGTAACTTAGATACTCACCTCCATGGTCAGACCGAAGAAATTTTATCTTTCTATTACGATGATTTTCCACTTCATTCTGAAATTCCTTGAACTTTTCAAATGTTTCAGACTTGTGTTTCATCAAATAGATATACCCGTATCTACTCAAATCCTCCGTGAAAGTAATAAAATAAGGATATCCACCTCGCGCTAACACACTCATTGGTCCACACACATTAGTATGTATGATTTCCAATAAATCTGTCGCCCGTTCCATTGAACCAGAAAACAACGTTCTAGTCATCTTGCCCATAAGGCATGTCTCGCATGTATCAAATGATTCAAAATCAAGTGATTTCAAAAGTCCATCAGAATGGAGTTTCTTCATGCGTTTAATGCCAATATGACCTAGACGGTAGTGCCACACATACGTAGATATATCATTATCAAGTTTAATATTTTTAGCATTAACATTATGAATATGCGTAATGTTACTATCGATATCCAACAGAAATAAACCATTCAACACAGGTGCATGACCATAAAAGATATCATTCTTATAAATCAAACAACCATTGTTTTCAGATTTAAAGGAATAACCACTTTGCATCAAACACGATCCGGATACAATGTTCATGCTCAGTGCATGCACCAAATAACAATTATTTAGGTTTATAACTAATCCCGGTGGCATATGGAGAGGCAGCGTCCCGACGTTGATCACATCAACACTTGATCCATTGCCGACCCGCATCCTGACCTCATCCCTTGCTAGTTGTCGCTTGTTCCGTAGCCCCTGAATCGAGTTACATATAGTAGCAACTGATCCCGTATCAAATACCCAGGTGCTACTGCGAGTACTAGTCAAGTACACATCAATAACATGTATATCACATATACCTTTGTTTGCCTTGCCGGACTTCTTGTCCGCCAAATACTTGGGGCAGTTGCGCTTCCAATGGTCAGTCCCCTTGTAATAGTAGCACTCGGTATCGGACTTAGGGCTAGCTCGGGGTTTCTTTTCAGGCGCGGCAACATATTTGCCACCCTTCTTTCCCTTGTGCTTTCCTTTCTTGTTCTTCTTGAAACCGGTGGTCCTATTGATCATCAACACCTGATGTTCTTTCCTAATCTCCACTTCTACAGTCTTAACCATTGACAGAAGCTCGGGAAGAGTCTTCTTCATGCCCTGCATATTATAGTTCATCACGAAGCTCTTGTAGCTAGGTGGCAGAGATTGGAGAACACGATGTATGCCTAAGTCATTGGGAATCATTATTCTCAAGGACACAAGCTTATCGGCGTACCCAGACATTTTGAGTACGTGCTCACTAACAGAGATGTTTTCCTCCATTTTGCAGTTGAAGAACTTTTCAGAAGCATTATAACTCTCTACGGCAGCATGGGTATCGAAAATCATTTTCAATTCTCCCATGGTATCAAAGGCATTGCCATTTTTGAAACGCTTTCGAAGTTCTGGCTCTGGCCCATATAGTATGCCGGAATGAACTAAGTTGTGGTCCTCCTGACGAGTCACATAGACATTCTTTTCCTCGTCAGGGGCATCAGGAGCTGGTGGGGGGGCCTAGCGGCGCATCTAGCACATATTGCTTTTGTGTAGCAGTGAGGAGAATCCTCAAATTCATAGCCCAGTTGGTGAAGTTGCTACCGTTCGCAGCAAATTTCTCTTTCTCCATGAACACATTGAAATTAAAATCAGGTGGTGTCATCTACAACAGAATATGTAAAGTTTATTTAGACTAAGTTTATGATAGAGTGAGTTCAACTAATCCAAATTACTAATGAACTCCCACTCAAAAATGACATCCCGCGTGCCTTTTTGGTGATTACATGAACCAAATCCACTACACCAAGTCCGATCATCACGTGAGTTGATGTAGCTTCAAAGGCGAGCTTCTATATGGGCATCATATCAACCATATGACTCATGCTTAACCTTTTGGTCCGTGTTCCGAGCCATGTATGTACATGCTAGGCTCACCAAGTAAGAACCTTAGTATTCGCGTGTGTAAAACTGTCTTACACCCATTCATATGAAAGTGTAGATTCGAGTACACCCGATCATCACATGATGTCTCAAAACACGATCTATAGAACGGTGCATACTCAAGGAAGAACACATTTTTATCTTGATATCTAAATGTGGGATCATCTTACAATGCTACCAAAAGCGCCAAACTAGCAGTATAAGATGCTAACATCTAATGTGTTAAATGAGATGATATGGTCCATGCATTTGATCTCTATCCTTTGCATCGTGGTATGATCTCTATCATTCCTTTGTGTGTAAGGCCAATGTCTATGGAGCTTACACGTTGAGTGTGTTGTAAGAGTATCTATGATACATCTACTTACAATAATGCCATATCAATACACTAGCCCAGCAACGATCTAAACTAGACGCCTCTAATTTATCAATTGCAAATTTTATGTGGCTTAGGGCTTTCGGAGATAGAACCGTTCTTACCTACGAACATGAACCACAACGAGGATAACCAAGTTATTAACAACTCGTTGTAAATAAGATATTGACTATAGTAGGAGAGACAGACACCCGCCAGCCACTTATGCAAAACTAGTTGCATGTCAGTCGTGGAACCGGTCTCATGTACGATGACATGTAAGGTTGGTCCGGGCTGCTTCATCCCACTATGCCACCAATATCCAAAATACATAGAAGATGCAATAACATGATAAGCATCGCCCACATATAAACATATGTGTACTACCCGTGCAAAGCACCTACGCATAGATCAGGCTCTGATACCACTGTTGGGTCCGTAGCATAGAAAACAAAAAATTTCCTACGATGAGAACTACATGCCAAGATCTATCTACTAGGTACAAAGCAACGGGTGGACATACATCCATCGAGAACTTAACCTCGAAGACAACAAGTTTTGTAAAGAGTAGGAACTCGTGGTTGATGTAGTCGTACCCTTGCCGATCTCAAGATTGTGAGGAAGTCCGAGCACCGCAACTCAGCAGCGCATCCGTACTCGCACACACATTCAAGCCACCGGACAACCTCCACCTCCTCGCTCCAGCAATCCAGCGGAAGCAGCAACTCCGTCCAGACGAAATGCCACCGGGAACATGTATCTCGCTAATCCGAGACCATGGGGGAATAATTCTAGAGGGGGAGAGAGATCCTTCACAAGGAGGTGTGAGGAAGAAGGAGGGAGGGGGTGACCTTTTATAGGAGGATGGGGGTGCCCCTCCTCTCCATGGCCGGCGCATGGGGGGTGACCCCTCAGCTCCCCCATTCATGTGGTGGTAACCCCTCCACATTAAAATGCCTCTTCACATTCCCTTTTAAAGTCCCCACTTTAAATGCATTAAAATTTTCCAAGTTTAATGCTCTCTCATTTAATAAAAATCTTTTATTAAATTTATTCAGAATTTTGTTAATTACTTTAATTAAAAAACATTCACATATAACCCCTTGCAATATTTCAATATCACATGCAAAACCACTTTCTGCAATTTCACACGAAACAATTTCCGGTTTCTATCGAAACAATTCCTGCGCTTTGCAATTTCTTTCGTTTGAAACATATGTGCTCCAAAATGGTGTCTGGTAACTCTTAAGTGTGTCACCCTACGGTTCGCGAATAATGCAGACATGATTGAGACTCCTCTCAGATCAATAATCAGAAGCGGGACCTGGAGATCCATACTGACTCCTGCATATTCAACGATGAGTTCTGTGATCATGAGAACCTTTAACGCTTGTAATTTAATCCCTTTGTCTCATGATATAATACATGTCCGAGATTCGATTATCAGTATCCTAATACCTAGTTTGATCTCGTTACCGACATGCACTCTTTTCTTGTTCTCGTGATAACATTCTAGTGATCACATCACTTGCTTGCAAGCTACCTTAATGTGATATCACCGAGAGGGCCCACAGTATATCTATCCGTCATCGGGATTGACAAATTCCACTCTTGATCCATGAGCCTCAACATAACACTTTCGTAGCACTGAACCCATGTTTATAGTCACCCTGTTATGATGTGACGTTTGATGTTATCAAGATACTATTCAAGTGTTAGCAATTAACATGATCTCATGGTCTAAGGATAAAGATTACTTCGTATGATGTTATAGAAATATAAACATAATGACTTGATTGTAATGCTATACTTCGGATGAATGTTCATCACATCATTTCACAAATGCTGTGACCTTGTTATTAACAACATCCAATGTCCATGGTCAGGAAACCTTGATCATCTTGTTAATCAACAAGCTAGTCTATAAGAGAGGCATAACTAGGAACCCTTTTTGTTTATTAAACACACATGTATTGATGTTTCCGATCAATACAATTCTAGCATGCAAAATAAACATCTATCATATATAAGGAATACATAATAACAACTTTATTATTGCCTCTCAGGGAATATTTCCTTCATCCACCATGTCCATTTTGGTAATTCACCTCATCTAGCACCCCTCTTGGTATAAAGGCCAGCAGCCCTCCCCAGCCAGTCCTCTGCCCTCATTTGCTCCCTCTCCACCCCACTTACCTCCCCCGAGCCCCAAACCATCTCCCCTGCTCTGTTCTGTCCGGAGGAAGAAGAAGAGGAGAGCCTCGGCCTCCCCACAAAATCGAGCAAGACTCTCTTCTCCCTACTCCATTCTCTCGGCATGTCAGCCCACGAGATCCCCTCCTCCTCCTCTACCTTACCGTGCTCTTATTTCTGTCTAGGACTCACTCCTCCGTCGTCGGTGTTGAGCTCCGACGAGGTCATCCTCGGCCGCCGTCGCGCGAGTTACTTCTCGGTGTCAACCCACCTCGTGCCGCCCCTCATTCTTCTCGCCGTCGTCGACCGCATCGCTCTGCACCCTCCGCGACGCCTCCCGAGCCCTCTAGTGAGCTCCCCGCTCCGCGCCACCCTCTGCTAGGGTTAGTTCACATCGCCAGCGAGCCCGGGTGGACGATGATGCTGCGTCGTCCATCGCCACTTAAGCGGACGGCTAGATCTGGTTGATACTGCTTCGGTGCCCCTCGCTCGCTGACAGCGGGCCCCGCTGGTCAGTTTCAATCCGCGCCCTCCCGCGCGTCGCCTTGAGCGCCGTGGGCCGAATCCTCCCCTACAACCCAGTAGCTCCCCAGATCCGGCCCATTACACCCTTTTTCTTTTTCTTTTAGTAGATCCATTTATTCCAGAAAAGCTCTTGCTAGATTTTAATTCAAATAAAATGGTAAAACAAGTGCAAATGCCTAGATCTAAATTTCTGGTGGTTCTCTGATGTTTTCTCAAACATGTAGAGGCAACCCCAAGTCCACTTTTTAATCCAATTAATTTCTGATATTCATTCTGCTAAAATGTGTCTGGAACACTAATTAAATTCCCACAGAGAGTTTCACATCTCCAATTGAGTGAACATACCTATCATCTAGAACTGGTCCTATGCCAAGGTGAATAGTAGGCTGCCTTTAAAACAAATAACGAAACCAGCCCTTGTCTGCCTTGAATAACTTCTCTAGGTCAAACCAAATGTGGTATTGACCTGATTCCAATTCCCAGTACCTCCTAGGATTAGTATCTAGCAAATCCTAGCAGCTCAGAATTTATTGAGCTCTTGTAGAATTGTAGTGATTTAAATACCTCTGTGATGGGTATTTTAACTAAATAAATCACTACAGGAGTTTGGCAACTTCAAACAGAGTCAATCAAATTTCTACAGAAAGGTATTGTAAATATCTATCACATGACCTTGGAACCAACTCAATAGCTTCTGCAGAATTAATCTGGTGAAAAAGAGAAAAACTATACAGAACTGTCTTTGGGAATTTCCCGAGGGCATTCTGGTAAATCTTTTGACTTTATTCCAACTCTGGGTGGTTCAGTACATCAGCTACTACCAAACCATCCAAGGAAATAATTTTTGGATCTCTAGATAATTTCTGGTGAATTATTTCCTCAAACTAGAGTTTAATCCACTTTAAAAAGCATAACTAAATCTAGGAAATTGATTTTCAAGTGAAACCACTTGTGATGGTTTTGTTTTGTGAAGACCTGTAAGAGGATATCACTTTTTCATATTGGTATCCTACTGACCTCAGAACCCTAATCCAAATGCCTCATATCTAGCCTTGACAACTATCTTCCAAGAGAAAACACCTTAGTGGCAATCTAGTAAATTCCACCAATAGAACCCAACCTCTCCAAAAACTACCAAGTTCAGTAGTATTCAGTATGTTTGTTTTCTGTATGGTTTGGTGCATGAATGTCTTGTATTGATTGTGGACTTGTATGCTTGCATGTATACCCGATGACGACGATAGTGTGAGTGTCCGACGACAAGCAGGAAGGGATTTCTTATTATTATTATTTATTGGGTATTTTCTTGGTCATCTGAAGAAGTCCAGGGACTTATTGCTGATCACAGGCAAGCCACCATTTCCTGAACTCTGATATATGTCCTACTCTCTTTTACCTGTTTGTATCCTCTTTATAAATTGCATTATCTACATGTATGTCTTGTTTTATAAATACTGCGATAGTAACTTGGCTCCTCCAAGATATTCCTTCGTGTCCTTTGAGGCACCACCCCGATGAACCTATCATTTTATCCCCTTTAGACAGAGAGTACGATGGTTAGCATCCTACCTTCTTGGAAACCCCGGTTTTGAGAAAATAAACTGTTTTGGGAGTTACCCCACTACAAAGGTTTTCAAAACCCTTTTGTAAAAACCCTTGGAAAATGGCATCGATCCAAGCAGATGTTTTAACGAAAGAAATGGTGATGATGAGAAGTGAGAAAGTGATGGGATGTTCTACGCCTTTACTGGAACAATTTTATCCGTGCAACCACATTACCCCAGGTACTGGGGCTTAACTCGTAGTTTGTCCGCATTAGACGAGGCAACTTCTACCATGCTTATAGGGAGAGATCCCTAGAATTCTGGGCAGGCGCCACCAGATCAAGGATCTGAAGCCTATCGCTTGCTTCAGCAAGAGTGAGCCTAAACTGACAGGAGTCCGGTGCAACAATTGGGTCTCCCGCGGACGGTATGACTTAGGTAGTACGGAAGGAAGTGGAGTCACCAAATTTAAGGTATACGCCAAGTTGCGGCTTGGGTATGCGCGTGTACGGAAGGAAGGACTATGGCTAGGAGCCACATACTCGTTGCCGGGTAGAACAAACCCAAGAGGAAAAGTATGCCTTTGCTAGGGTTGACAAGCGAAAGGTTAGGTTTGATTATCTGGACCCCGATCCACAGTGGTAGTGGGTTGTGGTTGTATCCCGGCGGATGTATTGATTCTTGTGGGGAAAGTGCGCAAACTCTACAGAGTATAACCTATTAAAATAGCCATGTCCACGGTCAAGGACGGTTGTAAAGCTGTTGGCTAGGAGTACCCAAACTGTGCTTTTTTGGGAAACAAGTACGAAGTGGACGAAGGTTCCGGGGGAACCCGAGTTTGAAAGCTTTGTTTTGACCCGAGGGGTCAAAGATGTTTCAAAAGGGTTTTAATTACAAAACTATTTTCAAAAATGTTTTTCAACAAAGATATGGAGATTGCTTGATTTATAAAAACAGAAGCATGTTTTCAAAACTCTTTTTCAACAAAGATATGGAGATGCCATAACTTCAAAAGTTAGTTTAGGCTTTTCAAAAGCAACCCCAGATAGAGCTATCTCGCCATAGCCAGAATTGCATTTTCTTTGTTCACTTATCTTGGTGGTTTGCGAGTACATTCAAAAGTACTCACGGATGTGTCCCTGGCTATTTACTTGGCCAGACTTTCAGAGTTGTCGACTTCGGAAGATTGCGGTGACGTCCAGCGAGCTAGGCCGTCTTCCCAGTCAGCTGCCTGTAGGTTGGGGCACGATTGGGCTCTGCGCTTGGCGATGTTCCGCTGCTAAGGTTGATGTAGCCATAATGGCATTTATGTAAGTCTTGTAACTTCGTCATGTTTCGGATGTTGTAATGGTACCTATCGGTTATGTTCCATGGCTCACTGATCTTGGGAATGTGGATGTATGCATAACAGGGATTTCTCGGATGAATAATTCGAGGAGCCCATAGTCATTGCATGTGTGTAATTTTCACATACCACATATGGATCCACCAGTGTCGTTGAATCCACCAGTGTCATTGCATGTGTGCTTTCTTCACAATCCACCTATGGATCCACCAGTTTGATTGAATGTGTGTTGTTTTTACTAACAACAACTAGAGTCATTGCATGTGTGCTCTCTTCAAAATCCACCTATGGATCCACCAGTGCCATTGCATGTGTGGTTTTTTACTAACAACAACCAGAGTCATTGCATGTGTGTTCTTTTCACATACCACATATGGATCCACTAGTGTCATTGAAATGTGTGTTCTCATCAGAGACCACACATGGATCCACCAATGTCATTGCATGTGTGTTCTTTTTACTAACAACAACCAGAGTCATTGAAATGTGTGTTCCTTTCAAATACCACATATGGATCCACCAGTGTCATTGCATGTGTGTTCTTTTCACAATCCACCTATGGATCCACCAGTGTCATTGCATGTGTGCTCTTTTCACTAACAACAACTAGAGTCATTGCATGTGTGATCTCTTCAGAGACCTCACATGGATCGACCAGTGTCATTGCATGTGTGTTCTTTTTATTAACAACAACTAGAGTCATTGAAATGTGTGTTCTCTTTAGACACCACACATGGATCCACCAGTGTCATTGCATGTGTGTTCTTTTTACTAACAACAACTAAAGTCATTGCATGTGTGTTATTTTCACATACCACATATGGATACACCAGTGTTATTGCTTGCGGGCTCTCTTCACAATCCACCTATGGATCCACCAGTGTCATCTCATGTGTGTTCTTTCTACTAACAACAACAAGAGTCATTTCATGTGTGTTCTTTTAATATACCACATATGGATCGACCAGTGTCATTGCATGTGTGCACTCTTCACAATCCACCAATTGATGCACCAGTGTCATTGCATGTGTGTGCTTTTTACTAAAAACAACCAGAGTCATTGCATGTGTGTTCTTTTCACATACCACATATGGATCCAGCAGTGTCATTGCATGTGTGCTCTTTTCACAATCCACCTATGGATCCACCAGTGCCATTGCATGTGTGTTCTTTTTACTAACAACAACTGGAGTCATTTCATGTGTGTTCTTTTCACATACCACATATGGATCCACCAGTGTTATTGCATGTGTGTTATTTTTACTAACAACAACTAGAGTCATTTCATGTGTGTTCTTCTCACATACCACATATGGATCCACCTGTGTCATTGAAATATGTGTTCTCTTTAGAGACCACACATGGATCCACTAGTGTCATTGCATGTGTGTTCTTTTTACTATCAACAACCAAAGTCATTGCATGTGTGTTCTTTTCACATACCACACATGGATCCACCAGTGTCATTGCATGTGTGTTCTGTTTACTAACAAAAACCAGAGTCATTGAAATGTGTGTTCACTTCAGAGACCACACATGGATCCACCGGTGTCATTGCATGTATGCTCTCTTTACAATCCACCTATGGATCCACCAGTGTCATTTCATGTGTGTTCTTTTTACTAACAACAACCAGAGTCATTGCATGTGTGTTCTTTTCACATACCACATATGGATCCATGATGGCCTAAAATATATCGAGCTCGTTGGGGAACCCCAAGAGGAAGGTATGATGAGCACAGCAGGAAGTTTTCCCTTAGTACGAAACCAAGGTTATCAATCCAGTAGGAGCAAGGAAACACCCCAAAGGTGTAGCTAGCTGAACGATGGCAGGGCGCACTACCGGTGCCAGCAGCAACGTGAAGACCTGCACAACACAACAACAGAACTCTGTCCCCAACTTGCGATGATGTTGTCAATCTCACCGGTTTTGCTGAAAACAAAGGATTAGACGTATCGTATGGAAGGAAGTAATAGTTTGCAGAAAGTAAACACAAAGCAGTAAACAGTTTATAGATTGAATGTAAAAGAAAGGACCGGGATCCATAGTTCATTAGAGGTGGATCTCCTTAAGATAGATAACATGCTGGGTGAACAAATTACAGCGGGGAAATTGACAAACATCGAGAAAGCAATACATGCATATACTAATCATCTTGACTCCTTTGGAACTTGATTGGACATTACAACATTATACATAGACCGCCATCCAACTGCATCTATGACTAATAATCCACCTTCAGGTAATCATCCGAACCCCCTCCAGTATTAAGTTGCAAGAAATAGATTATTGCTTTACGAATTGCGTGTAATGTAAACAATACGATTGTTCTATGAACAAAGGATTGTTGTTTTCTCCCTAGTAGCAACAACACATCTAGTACCTTAGAGATTTCTGTCGCTTCCCCCAAATTACGAGAGGCATGAACCCACTATCGAGCATAAATACTAACTCTTGGAGTTGCTAGCATCTACTTGGCCAAGATAGCTACTAACAACGAAAAGCATGCAACATCACAAATAATAAAGACATGATAGAATCAATAATCAATCTAAAATAGCATCTCAATATCCATCGGATCCCCGCAAACACAACATGCAGAATTACAAATAGATGATCTTGATCATGAACAGAGCTCACAAGATCTAGACATGAAAGCACAAAGGAGGAGAACTAGCCATCTAGCTACTACAAGGATCCGTAGTCCAAGGATGAACTACTCATGCAACACACCGGAGGCTTGCATGGTGATGAAGAAGGCCTCTAGGGTGAATTCCCCTCTCCGGCAGGGTCCCAGGAAGAGCTTCAGATCCATCCTGATCTAGGGATGGAGATGTCGGCGACTACAGATTCTTTCGTGGATTTTTTATCAGGTACTTAGGGTTTTTGTCCCGAGGGCATCTTATAGGCGGAAGGAGAGGCCGAGGGGGTGCTGGGGGTCGGCCAGACCACCCCCTGGCGTGGACCAGGCCTGGCCGCGTGGCTAGGTGGTGTGGCCGCCCCCCAGCCCTTCTCCGTCTCGTATTCTGGCATCTGATGACTTCCAGAAAAATAGGCAATTTGGCTTTTGTCCCGTCCAATTCCGAGAATATTCATTTTCTAACTTTCCTGGAACCAAAAACAGCAGAAAACAGGCAGTTGGCACTGTGGCTCTTGTTAATAGGTTAGTCCCAGAAATCATATGAAAAGTACTCCAAAGTGTGGATAAAACACAAGAAAGTGGATAAAACCAAGCATGCAACATCAAAAATTATAGATACATTTGCAATGTATCAACATCCCCAAGCTTAACTCCTGCTCGTCCTCGAGTAGGTAAGTGATAAAAAGAAAGAATAATTTTTGAGGTGACATGCACCATCAAAGACTTGATCATAGTATTTGTAAAACATTCAAATCTAGGATCATAGTACTTCAATCATCACATGAAAGACAAAGTTCTAGAAATAAGACAAAGAAACTATGTTGCAACATGAAAAGGCACAAACAAAAGATTCATGAATAACAATGCCTTGCAAGACGTTTATTTGTTTCACATAAAGAAAACATAGCATAATAGTATTTAGCTTGTCCCTCATAGAGTAGCAAATATAAATGCATAGGACACCTTCAAAGTTCATAAGAGTGACTAGATACAAATAGTTTGAAACAAGCAATATCAAGTTATGCATCAATCAACTAGTCTTGGGACAATGCACATAGAACTAAGAATGGCCACTATGCTCTCAAAGTAGGTGCATAAAGATAGAAGGTGGACACTCAATATAATGGTGGAAGAAAGGCCTTCATAAAAGGAAGTAGGGATTCAAGTCTCATAAAGAGCTTCCAAAAATTATGGTACTTATAGCTTTCAGCTCTCATTGCCCCTATTATAAGCATCTTGAAGTGATTAAGGTTAAAGTGAACAAACTATGGTGTACATGCTTGACGAAGTATAAGTTAGAAATCGCATGTCCCTTGTATACGAGGGCCGCTCCTCATCCTAATCAAGTTTAGTCACCGGTAAGTTCTTGTCATCGTAAGTACATGTGTATCATAGAGAACCGCCAACGGGGTACCCCTTGCCCGATGATACGGAAGAATCCCCATATCAAAATGACAAGGCAAGCAGACAACGAGCCTCTCAGCAATCTTCTTATTTACCATGGGAATATGGTGCTTTTTTTTCTCTCTTTCCTCTTTTCATAATATCTTTTTTTCTTTTTCTCTTTTTTTTCTCAATATAGGACTCTTTTTTTATAAGAAGAATGCTTCATAGATAGATCATTATGGTTATGCTGCAGGTTTCCACCATGTCAGCATGGATTAGACCAGTGGCCCAGGCGTTTCTCTAACACATATACTTAACTCCATGGACTTATAAGCTCCCCTTTCATTTCACACCGACGACATCCATATACAGAAGAGCATGATATCAACTAGGTACAAGTACCAAGTGCAATGTTGAAAGCGTTCCCCATGACAGCATGGTTCTACTAATTCCCAACAAATAAGTGCAAGCATATACAACATAGACGACACAATGGTTCAGGTTTATTAAGGGCAATAAAAGTAAAGTGTGCCATCAAGTTCGTGAGAGCTTCAATCACTAGTTTTCTCATAACAAGTTTAATTTGGAAGGTAAACAAAAGCATGAATATACTTGGAATATCATAAGCTAGTAGGTAGGTATGGTGGACTCTTTGGAATAACTTGGTTTAGGAAGTTGGATGCATGAGTGGAACTCATACTTGGTTGTGGAGGCTAGCAAAAGACTTGGAGCGACAAACTAAGAGAGCAATAATGGCCATAATCATGCAAAGCGACAAAACATCATTGATCAAAGCATAAAGTGATACTACAAGTTGAAAACTAAAGCATAATAAAGCCTATGGTGACTTGAGATAGTCATAACATGGTGTGAGCATGTGCCAAGTCAACCCAAATAAAGCATCAAAGGAGAATACCACAATACTATGCTTTAATATGCTAAAACAACGCATGATTCATCCAAGGCACATTAAGCAATATCAATTGTTTATAACAAGTCATGCTACAGCAAAGAATACTAAGAATAAAGCCAAAACAATATCAAGCATGGCATGACAAAGCATAGGCCACAGTCAAAAACAAGCTCTTTTTACCACATAAGTATGAACTTTCCTACCCTTTTCCAATCCAAACCAAACTATTTGCAAACCAATGTATGAAAGAGGGGGTCCAACCAATTTATTCATAAAACTAAGCAAACTAAGAAAACCAAAAACCAAAACGAAAATGAAAAAGAAGACGCTCCAAGAACAACACAATTGTGCATGAAACAATAAAAATGAAGCGTTTGGAAGAAACCTGAAATTTTTATTGATGAAGAAGGGGATGCCTTGGGCATGCCCAAGATTTGACACTTGTACTTCTTAGATATTTCTTGGCGTGACACTCGTGGCATCCCCAAGCTTGAGCTTTAGTCCATCCTTCATATCATTACTCATTCCTTCCATACACCTGACATTTTTCCTTCATACAAAACTTTACACAATCTTTATTAGCAACATTAGTGCACTCAAGATAATAAGTCTTATGGTTCAGTTCCAACACCAAATAAAATTCCATTAGAACACTATCTACTGTAGCACTTCCTCCAAAAAGCTCAAATCCCCAAAAGTACTGAAAAAGGAACCAACAAGAAGCAAATGCAGAAAATGGCAGAAATCTATCAAAACAGACCAGCAGGTAAAGACGATTTTTTTCGAAGACCTTCTGTTGCTCAAATAAAAAAGTGTTGAACTAACGGAAGTTAGATAACAACCTAGGTCAGAAGCACAAAAATTCACACCTCAAAAAGACGTTCAGAGATTTTACACGAATGTTTATGGTGAAGCACAGAAATCTGTTTCGGGACAGCAACTTTCCCAATCATTACTTGTCTCTCATTAGAGGTTACTCTTGGCACAAAAAGCAAATAAAAAGGATAAGGAGCGGTTATTACTGAAATAATAACTTCCAAGACTCATCTAAAACTTTTGGGTTATCTCCCAATAAGTACTTTTCTTTAACGCCTTTAAGTTAGGCATAAGAAGCAAGAAAAAGGATCAAGTGTTCTCGAATGAAGAAGCATTAAAACCAAATTTTGTTTTCATAGAAGAGGCAAAATAAATATTCTCTCTCTTCTTAGGGAAGTGTTCTATACCTTTCTTGAGTGGGAGTTGATATTTAATGGTGCCTTCTTTCATATCAATAATAGCACCAACAGTTCTAAGAAAATGTCTTCCCAAAGTAATAGGACAAGAAGCATTGCATTCAACATCCAAAACATAGAAATCAACGGGGACATAGGAATTGTTTACCATAATAAGAACATCATTAAGACTCCCCATGAGTTTCTTTTTAGCATTATCATCAAGTGGGACATTCAAATAACAATCTTCAAGTGGAGGCAAATCAAGCATATCATAAATCCTTCTAGGCATAATAGAAACACTACTATCAAGATCACATAAAGATTTGAAATCAAAGTCATTCACTTTCATATTAATGATGGGTTCCCAACCATCTTCTTGTTTTATAGGAATATAAGCTTTATGTTTCATCTTTTCTTCTATAATCTTTATGAGAGCATCAGTAATGTGTATTGTAAAGGCCATGTTCATAGCACTAGCATTAGGACTTTTAGCAAGCTTTTGTAGGAACTTAATAACTTCAGAGATAGTGCAACCATCAAGATCAAAATTAAAATTATCATCTAAAGTAGTATAACTATTACTAGCCACAACACTAGTGGTGGTGATAGTAGAAACACTAATGTTTCTAGCAATTTCATCTTCTCTTTCCCACATAGCATGTAATTCAGCTAATAGTCTAACATTTTCATCAATTCTTACTTGTATAGCATTAGTAGCTGCAAAGGGGTTATTATTAGTTTCAGGTTTAGCACCCATTTTATTCAAAGAAGATTGAGCTTCAACCAAAGATGCTATATTTCTTTTAGCATTAGAGAGTTTTTCCTCAATAGTTTTATTGAAAGCAGTTTGTTTACTAATAAAGTCTTTAAGCAAAACTTCAAGTTCAGAGGGAGCACTCCTATTATTGTTGTAGGAATTTCCATAAGCATTACCATTGTTGGGAGGATATGGCTTATAATTGTTGTTACCAAAATTACTTCTATAAGCATTATTGCCAAATTTGTTATTTCTTATGAAGTTCACACCAACTTGCTCTTCTTGAGCAACCAAAGAGGCTAAAGGAACATTATTTGGATCAATATGGGCTTTCCCAGTAAAAAGCATAGACATAATAACATCAATCTTATCACTCAAGGAGGAGGTTTCCTCAACAGAATTTACCTTCCTACCTTGTGTTGCTCTCTCAGTATGCCATTCAGAATAATTAACCATCATATTGTCCAGAAGTTTCATTACAGCACCCAAAGTAATGGTCATAAAGGTACCTCCAGCAGCAGAGTCCAATAGGTTCCTTGAAGAATAGTTCAATCCTGCATAAAAAGTTTGGATGATCATCCAAGTAGTCAGTCCATGAGTGGGACAATTCTTAACCAAAGATTTCATTCTTTCCCAAGCTTGAGCAGCATGCTCATTATCAGATTGTTTAAACTTCATTATTTCACTTCTCATAGATATAATCTTAGCAGGAGGATAGTATTTTCCAATGAAAGCATCTTTGCACTTAGTCCAAGAATCAATACTATTCCTAGTTAAGGAATTCAACCATTCTTTAGCTTTTCCTCTCAAAGAGAAAGGAAACAATTTCAACTTAATAATATCACCATCTACATCCCTATGCTTTTGCATCTCGCAAAGTTCAACCAAGTTATTTAGATGGGCAGCATAATCTTCATTACCAATACCAAAAAATTGTTCTCTCATAACAAGATTGAGTAAAGCAGGTTTTATATCAAAGAAAGTATCTTCAGGCACAGGTGGAGCAATAGGTGAGATCATAAAATCATTGTTGTTGGCGCTAGTGAAGTCACACAACTTAGTGTTTCCAAGAGTAGTCATTTTTTGTGTTTTCAAATAACAAAGCAAACTAGTAAAACTATTTTTGTGTGTGTTTTTGATAAAGAAACAAGCAAACAAAGCAAAACAAAAATAACAAAGTAAAGAGATTGGTTATGAGGGACACCCCTTGTGAAGATGTCCTTGACTCCCTGGCAACGGCGCCAGAAAATTTGTTTGATGGCCCAAAATATATTGAGCTCGTTGAGGAACCCCAAGAGGAAGGTATGGTGAGCACAGCAGCAAGTTTTCCCTCAGTACGAAACCAAGGTTATCAATCCAGTAGGAGCAAGGAAACACCCAAAAGGTGTAGCTAGCTGAACGATGGCAGGGCGCACTACCGGTGCTAGTAGCAACGTGGAGACCTGCACAACACAACCACTGACTTGGGTATACCCTACAGGTACTCGAGCTTGGTATATACGGTCTAATACGTATAGGCCCACGGTGTCGCCAAGGTCCAGACGAAAGGACTCGAGTAACCTGTGGACTTTCGATTGCTTGAGAGACAAGAAGAAGCTAAAGATAGAAAGTTTGAAGGGAAAAATCCTAACTTGTAACCGACTCGACTTGCTACCCGAGACCTAGCCTATCTATATAAAGGCTAGGAGGGGGCGGCGAGGAGGACACACGCAACCCTAGTTTCCACCACCCTCGCCAGATTACATCTGCGCACCATTGTAACTTTCGACTTCCTCGATAATTCCACGAGCAGACAAGCAGGAGTAGGGACCTCTATGAGGCCTGAACCTGGGTAAATCCTTTGTCCCCTGTGTGCTTGTTTGCTAGCCGATAGATGTCTCCAGCACTCCCTCCTTCTCCAAAACCCAAGTCCATAACAATGGGCATTGATGAGTTAAACCCTCGTCAATTGGCGCCGTCTGTGGGAAGTGGGAGTGCTGATGTTGCGGCTTCTTCGGCCCCATCAACCGCGATCTACAACTCCGCAACAGCGGAGATTAGCCAGCTCTTTGGCGCCTTCGACTTCACCGTCCACACACCGGCCACCCACCCGGCTTTCGAGTCCGTGGGAGACGGAATCAGCTTGGCGATTGGGAGCTTCCGCTTCCAAGTTGGTCAGATGGGCATGCTTCGCATGCCTGATCAACCGACAACACCGGCGATTGCCCCGGCATCATGGTTCCTTCCATCGATGGGCACCCTCAGCGAGCTCAATACTCCGGTGGCAGTCGGGAACACGATCAGCGATAGCAGTCGCGATTCCGATCTGAGCGATCTGGCCACAGAAGATGAAACCTGTGGTTCTGAATCTGAAAGTTGCAGAAGCAACAGCTTCCCCAATCACTTCATGTGCGCCGTCATCAACGCATGCGACACCTCCGCCAATCGCATCGTTGTCAACACCGGCAACGGCACCGATCCACCCAACATTGGCAATGGTGGCAACGGTGGTAACGGCGCCAACGGTGGAGCGGTCGAACCTCCTAGCATAATCAATGAGCAAACCGGCGAACGCGTCGTAATGAGGCTCAACGAGCAAGAGTGGGAGCGCTGCTGCGAAGCCCTACGAGGTACACCTCTGCCCTTTGGATACCCACAGGAATTACTAATGGGCTACCACTGGCTCCTGAAAGAGGAATTCAAGCGCCAAAAAGAAGCAATCGCGCAGCTAGAGGCGCGTAAAAGGGCGGCGGACGAATCGAGCCTTCGTCGTGCTGGGCTTTCCTCCTACGGAGGATCCTCCTCATGAGGAAACGAGTACGTCACCAAGAAGAGGCAGTCGCGAATGGCTCACCTCACCGAACAAGAGCGCATAGACGTCGCGAAAGTCCTCGACTTCAGCTCTATGACAGTCGACACGAGAGGCAACGTGGTCCCCAGAACGCCGCAGGCCGCGGTCACAGCAGCCACAATGTACCTCCTCAACAACCTGCCACCGGCTGGAGATCCCCGAACCGCCATGCACCGATCTACGATCGCGGGTTTGGGGTTAATCGAGGCCGCCCTTGACAAGCAGCCAGTACCAGACCCCAAAAAGGGCAAAACGCTACTCCTCGCCCTTGTCTAGCGATGACAGTCATGACCTGTCATGACGCCGTCGTTCGCAACGACACGATCGCGACTACGACGCGCGCAACGACCTCACTCAATGTAAGATTGACAAATCAAGAGCACGACGTGCCCGGTCGAATGACCCAGAGGAGGAAGACGGGGAGCTCTGCGGCGCCAGATGCTTTAGCAGATCCATTAGGCAGAAACGAATGCCTAAGGGGTTTAAACTTCCGTCGGAAAACCCGAAGTTCGACGGCCTACAAGACCCTAAAATCTAGCTAGAGGACCACGTCTCCTCCGTCAGACTCCACGGAAGTAGTCGAAGTACTACCATGCAATGTTTGCAGCTACAGCTGCAGGGCGCCGCCCGAGCATGGCTCAATAGCCTCCCACGCGGATCCATTCGCAGCTGGATGAGCTGGTCTATAGCTTCGTATGCAACTTTAAGGGCACGTACAAACGGCCCGCATCAATCGAAGAACTGAGATGCTGCCAGCAAAAATTTGGCGAATCACTGCGCTCATACATCCGAAGGTGGTCCATCATCAAGAATTCCGGGGGAAACATCTCAGAGGACCGCGCGATTGATGCATTCAGCGGTGGCGTTCGCCGCTTAGAACTCAGGGAGGAGCTAGGCCGCTCAAAGCCCCAGACTATCGACCACCTAATGGAGATCGCGAATCGATGGGCTGATGGAGAAGATTCAGTGAAGAACCGCGCTCACTCTGACGAGGAGGCAGAGCTCGAACGCAGACGCGACCGCCGAGGCAAACGCCGCATGCGCATCTATGATTACCGTGACGACGTTAATATGGTCGTAGCCGGCTACACCGAGAGACGTGACGACAACCGCAACAGCGGATACCGCAGCGGCGGATACCGCGACTCTAGGAAGACCATGCAAGTGTGGCAACGCCGCACTCGCGACGAGGCAACTGCGACCTCCATCGAGGTGAAACTGTCCGGACCATGCACGGTACACTCCTACATCGACAAGCATGACGGCAAAAGAAAGTCCAGCCACCTCCTCAAAGACTGCCGCGAGTTCCTCAAGCTACACGAGGGATTGGTTCGAATGAACCGCAACGCAGTCGAAAGAGGCTACGGGGCCGCTCGAGGCGCCGTGGCACATGGCGCACCGCCACCACCACCAGGGCCACCCCCGAACGGAGCTGCACCGGACCAGCACCACGGAGGAGAACTGTACCCATGGGCCATGGGTACCATGATGATCCAAAAGGGGCGCCCCTCCAATAGGGTACAGAAAGCTATCACTCGCCAAGTCAACTTGGCCACACACTCACCACCATCCACCACTGAGTACCTCAGTGGCAGTGAGTCGTGCATCACCTTCGATAAACGCGACCACCCACCTCAAGTACCTCGCCCAGGCCATTGCCCCCTTGTTCTCGAGGCGCAAATTGGAGGTTTCGACATGAGTCGCGTCTTCATGGACGGCGGAAGCGGCATCAACCTCATATTCGCGAGTACCCTGCGAGCAATGAGGATTCCTCTAACCTGCTTGGAGGCATCGGACACAACGTTCCATGGCATCGTCCCAGGGAAAGGCGTATACCCCCTGGGCAAAATCAACCTCGACGTCATATTCGGCACCCCGAAGAAATTTAGGCGCGAGCGCATTGACTTTGAGGTCGTCGACTGGCCCTCACAATACCACTGCATCCTCAGACGCGTCGCATTCGCTAGGTTCATGGCGGTACCCCACTACGCCTACCTGCAGATGAAAATGCCAGGTCCCAACGGCGTCATCACGGTCAACGGAAGCTTTCAGTGATCCGACAATTGTGACAGGGAATTCAACAGAATCTCCCAGTCCTTTGGCATGCATGAGGAGCTCGCGCGATTGAAGGAAACGACAAACAATAGTATGTCTCCCCTGAGCAGGCCAAGCTCACCCGATCTCTCCTTCGACTCATCCGTGCACACAAAGAAGGTGCAGGTCCATCCGACAGATCCCGCCAAAACGGCCCTCATCGCCAACAACTTGAGTCCCGCATAGGAACTCGCGCTCGTCGAATTCCTCCATGAGCACTGGGAAATTTTGGCCTGGTGTCCTGCGGACATGCCAGGAGTTCCCAGGGAATTCACCGAGCACGCACTCAACGTCAACCCCGACGCAAGGCCAGTCAAACAAACAATCAGGCGGCTATCTGAGCCACGAGCGCAGGCAGTTGGCATGGAGATCAACAGACTCCTCGAGGCCAAATTCATACGCGAGATCAAGGAAAGCACTTGGCTCGCCAATACGGTGTTGGTACCAAAAAAGGACACGGATATCCTACGGATGTGCGTGGACTTCACTTCTTTAAACAAGCACTGCCCAAAGGATCACTTCCCGCTACCACGAATCGATCAAATCATCGACTCCACCGCTGGATGCGAGCGCCTCTGCTTTCTCGATGCCTACTCAGGCTATAACCAAATTCGAATGAAGGATGAAGACCAAGAGAAGACCGCGTTTACAACGCCCTTCGATGTGTTCTGCTACAACACAATGCCCTTCGGGCTAAAAAACGCGGGAGCCACCTACCAGCGGTGCATGCATGCTTGCCTCAAGGAGCAATTGGGTCGCAACATCCAAGTCTATGTCGACGACATAGTAATCAAAACCAAGGAGGAAGCCTCTCTAATCGACGACTTGCGCGAAACATTCGCCAACCTCGATCGTTACCGGATTAAGCTCAGTCCGGACAAATGCGCCTTCGGCGTACCATCTGGGCAGCTGCTCGGGTATCCCATCTCCGCGAGGGGAATTGAGGCAAACCCGAAAAAGATAAAGGCCATACTGGCCATGGAGAAGCCAAAGAACGTAAGAGGCGTCCAGCAACTAGCCGGACGAATCGCGGCCCTCAGTCGATTTATCAATCGAATGGGGGAAAGGCACTGCCCTTCTATCAGCTCCTCCGCAAAGCTGACAAATTCGAGTGGACCAAGGAAGCGCAAGAAGCATTCGAAGACCTCAAGCGCCAGTTGTCCACCTCGCCAGTACTGGTGACTCCACGAGAAAGGGAGCCACTACTGCTATACATCTCCGCTACCAACCATGTGGTTAGTACAGTGCTCGTCGTCGAGCGGGCCGAGGAAAACAAGGTCCATGGCGTACAACGCCCGATATACTACCTGAGCGAAGTCCTCACGCCAACAAAACAGCGGTACCAGCACTACCAGAAGATGGCATACGACGTCTTCATGACCGCCCGGCGACTGCGCCATTACTCCCAGGAACACCCAATCGTGGTAGTTAGCGACGCCCCATTGGGACATATCTTCAATAACCTCGACGCCACGGGACGAGTCGCGCTCTGGGGAATCGAACTGTCTCCACAAGACATCACATACGAAAAACGCGACGCAATCAAGTCGCAAGTTCTCCCTGACTTTCTCGTGCATTGGATGGAAAACCAACTCCCGGACAAGCCAGATATGTCCTACCTTTGGACCATGCACTTCGATGGATCCAAGCGGAAGGACGGAGCAGGAGCAGGCGTCATTCTGACGTCACCTCAAGGAGACAAGCTGAAATATATCCTGGGAATGCAGTTCACAGCCTCAAACAACGAGGCTGAATACGAGGCCCTATTGCACGGGATGAGGATGGCAAAAGCCTGCGGCGCAAAGAGGCTCATCATATATGGCGACTCCAAGCTGGTCGTCAACCAAACAATGCACGAGTGCGACGCACTCAATGACAACATGATCGCATACTGCGACCTCTACGATACACTCGAGGGAGACTTTGATGGTTGCGAGTTACGGCATGTAGGCCGCGAAAGCAACGAGGAGGCGGACGCACTCGCCAACATAGGCTCTACCTGCGCCCCCATACCACCTGGGGTATTTCTCGAGCGCATCTGGGAACGCTCTATCAAACCAAAGGCCGTAGAGAAGAAAACAAGCGCAGCAATGGACTCGGGGGCTACGCCACCCAATGAGCCAATGGCACTCGATGACTTGGAGCTGGACACAGGACTCGAAGGGCCAATGAGCGTCATGATGATAGAACAATCTTGGACGCAGCCATACATTACATATCTCCTCAGCAAGCGCCTACCGGACGACCCGACGGACGCACGGCACATCGCACGACGCTCCAAGGCATTCGCCGTTATCAACGGCGAACTGTATAAATGCAGTATCACAGGCGTGTTACAGCGATGCGTCTCCCTAGCCGATGGAAAAGCAGTCCTCCTCGACATACATGAAGGAACATGCGGACACCACGCCGGTAGTCGCGCCCTCGTTGCCAAAGCTCTACGAGCTGGATTTTACTGGCCCACGGCCATGTGCGACGCCAAGGAAATAGTCCAAAAGTGCAACGCTTGTCAGTGATTCGCGGACAAACCACATGCACCAGGCGCAGAATTGCGGCCTATTCCATTGGCCTGGCCCTTCGCACAGTGGGGTCTCGACATGGTTGGCAAACTTCCAAGGTCCTCGCAAGGAGGATACGTCTACCTTTTGGTCGCAGTCGACAAATTCACCAAGTGGATCGAGGCCATGCCAGTAACCAAGCAATCAGGGCACAGCGCAGTCAAGTCCTTCGAGTCCATCATCTATCGCTTCGGTGTGCCGCACAGCATCATCACTGACAACGGGACGAACTTCACATCTAAGGAGTTCCAAGAATTCTGTGAAAACCTAGGGATCAACATCAGTTATGCCTCAGTCGCGCATCCACAGACCAACGGTCAGGTGGAAAAAGCAATCGGGCTCGTCTGCAGCGGCATCAAGAAGCGACTCCTTCGACCGCTCGAACAAGCCGTGGGTTGCTGGCCAGATGAGCTCCAATCCATACTCTGGAGCCTACGTACAACTCCAAATAGCGCCATAGGCTACACGCCATTCTTTATGGTGCATGGGGCAGAAGCGGTATTACCCGCCGAAGTAAGGTATAAGGCGCCGCGCATAGTCGCTTACAGCGAACAAGAGTCATCTCTTGCACTCGAAGACTCCATCGACCTCCTCGATGAGGCGAGAGAAATCACCGCAGAAAGATCCACGATCTACCAGCAGAACCTGCGCAACTACCACAGTAGAAGGCTTCGCCCCAGATCCCTTGTCAAAGGTGACCTGGTCCTGTGACTGAAGCAGCAGGGGCATCTCAAGCTCGAGTCCCCCTGGGACAGACCATACTAGGTTACAGAAGTAATCCCAGGTGGCTCCTATCGCCTTCAAGACCTAGAAACAGGAGTCGCATACTCCAACCCTTGGAACGTCGCACAACTGCGACGCTTCTACCCCTAGCTGTTTTTACTTTTACATCGCAAATAAGGCTACTCAGCCAAGGCTACTTAGCCACACATTGTACCTCGTACTGTTCTCCAAATAAATAAAAGCTAAGTGCCCCAAAACTCTGTATTTTTTCTTTTCACTTCTGTTACTATTGTACTCGGGGGCTGCGCCACCCTACACACATTTGTTCTTCGAACTAATAAACATGACATCCTGAGTAGATGGCACATCAGTCAAACCCCTTAACGCAAATTCAACTCAGCTACAACGCACCTGGTCGGTTGATAAAAGGGATGGCCAAGCTAACGAAAAGGACTCGCATAGTGCAACACACCTTACGCTTACAAGAGTTATTTATACGCGTTCAACAATAAATTACATACAAATATATATATATGAACTTTACAACACAAATACACTTATGTGCAGGATACAAATCTGGTTACTACTGCAACAGAAGAACATTGGTTTGCTCCTCGAAGAAGTCGACAATCTCCTCTGCTGGGCGGTCCACCGCTTGATAGTGCGGCACCATATTCCAAGCAGATCCGGCTGGCGGCGCTGGCAGACCGGAAGCTACGACGGCGACATCCACGTTAGGCCTGTGCAATCGCACCATCGAGAGGGCAGCCTTGGCACCAGCCACCAACTGCTGCCTCACGTACTCGCGAACCGCGGACATATCTTGAAATTTGGCTAGGAGAGCTAACAGGCTGGACGGCGTGTCATCCAACAGGAACATCGCTCGGTAGATATTCTTCAAACATGACTGCGACTTCTTTAGGAAGAGCAGCACTCGCGAAGTGCGATCCTACAGGGTCGCCAATGCAGTCGCACGATCATGATCCACCCAGAAGTATCCACTCTCTTGAAGTTGCTCCTGGGTGAGACCATGAAGGCGGATGGCAATCCTATCCCTCTCCTCCTGAGGACGGTGTGCGCTAACAAATACACGAAGCAGCACCCACAACATGAGTACAACGTACCACTGCGACTATCTACAAAGGAAAAAGATAAGGATGAGCAAACTAACACTTAAACTGGTCGCCCAGCTGCGTCACCTCGCCAAGCAGATACTGCTCGCGGGCGGCGGCTTTTTCCGCCTTTGACTTCCACACATCTTCGTTACCGTGGATCAAGGGCAACTCACGCTCCAACTGCTTCACGCGGTCACGAAGTCGCGATAGCAAAGACAGCTCCTCTACCCTGGAGCGCGGCGGTACCACTGTCTCATCAAGAGATGATGGATCCTGATTTCCCCCTACGGGACCACTCGATGTGCCCTACCACAGATCAAGACAGAAGCAAATAAGGCGACCAAACTAACACAAAAGGCAGGGATAGCAGATGCATTCAGGATAAGCATAAAAACATATTCACAAGCACACTCGCCAATAGGCATGTTATTAGGGCCAAAGGACAATTCGCTATCTACTACACAAAGCTAACTACGGAGCAGCTGGCTTCTTCGACTTCGACGCCTTCGGGGACTTCATCGAATCCGTGGCAGTATCAGACGCCATTGATTTTCCACCTTCCCCTGAAGCCGAAACTTTCGCCGCCTTCTTAGCGCATTGGAGCTCTTCCGAATACTTGGCAACCGTATTAATCAAAGAATGACCGTATTTGGCACAGGCAGTCGCAAAGGGGGCGAAAACTACCTGCTGACCATCCGCGCCAACAGGCATTGTCTTCGACACCGCAGAGGGATCTATCTTGACTCCGTGGGCCTAAACCATGGCGAGTGACATCGTGGCACCAGCCGCCTGGAGGGAGTTCTTATAGGTAGATGGCACACCCCCGGCGAGTGACTCCACTAGCTCGTCCATTTTATCGACCTGCTCCGCCTTTGGCATCAACTCCTCTCGGAGGCGACTAAGGGCGACCTTGGCCTTGGACAACATATTCTGGACGACGGCTCTTCGGTCTTCGACCGAGGATACCGCGCCAGCCAGAGCGTCATCACGACGAAGGGCCTGCGGGTCAAAACTCAAGTCGCCAGCATCTACACCAAAAAACACGGATCAGATTTCTGGTGCCAACGGCAAAACTCCCGAAGCAGAGAAAAGTATCAATCAAAAATCCACCAGTAAAGGTACCTGAGAGGGCCTTGGCGACTGAGAATAGCTGCTCCTCGAACAACTTCTCTCTGGCCGTAAAAGAGGCGCGCATATCCTCTTCACGCTTTCGGGCTTCATCACGAGCCGCGATTGCCTCATCGCGCCCCTTGACAGCTGCGGCCAGTGTCTTCTCCAAGGATGCGACATTGCGTAGTAGGGCGTTATGCTCAGCTACATGGCAGTCAAAAATAATTGGCTATCAGTCAAACACACCAGAACAAAAAAAGACGAAAGAAACAAGCATGGAAGCACTCACTTTTGACCACGCGGTGACGCGTCTCCAGCATCGCATGCTGACGACCCATCGCCATCACCTGCTCCGCCACTCGCGCGGCCTCTTTTACAAGGAGCTGTTGCACCAATCAAGGAATCAGACAAGGGCAACAGAAGGCGTTGACTGCCAAAATACAAAAGAAGGAAAGATATACTCACATGGTCCTCTAGTGACTCCGAAGAAGTCTGTTGAGCTGTCATCCGAGCAACTATTCGATGCTCCCCTCCGTGAGGAGAACTCAAAGAATTGTGCCCGGAGTGGGCTGCCGCCGGAGGCGAAGGAGCGCGCTCGACCTCTACCTTGGCCCTTGAGGTCGCGACTCCTGATTCCTTCAAAAATTCAACGTCGCTAGAAGATGACAACGCCTCTTGACTGCAAGACCAAGTTCACATTGAGAAAGGGCAAAACTCCAGGGAAAAGCCAACAAAAAGAAAACAGATAAGAAAGAACGAACTCATAAACTTACCAGTCAAACTTGTCAAGAAAAAAGGTGGCCACCGCCGACTCCGAAGAAGACTCCTTGGGCAATCGCATCTTCTTGTGAGAAGCTGGTGCTACAGCCCTCACAGGAACGGCGGGAATTGGTGACTCCGCGCCAGCAATAGTGCCCTCTGGAGTTGAAGGAGTCGACGCATCAGAGTCCTCGCTGCACGGACGCTTGCGAGTATCTGGGCTCTCCGACTCGGGGGCTTCCTCTTCCACGTCAGAAGGGACAGTCGACTCAGACTCGTCCTCTTCAAAAGCTTCGCAAGGAATAATGCCCTCAGGGAGAGGAGGCATGCAAGGCGAGACCGCCCAATCCTGCATACAAAAAGCAAAAAGGGGCAGGTAAGCAACAGAAAAGCAATCGTGAATAAAGCTACTACGTAGTACGACTGTACCTTGGGAGGAGAATTCGAAGCATCGAAGGGAGGAACGACTGGCTCATTCGGAAGCACATCCTTGAAGGTGTACTTCGTGACCAGTCGCACCCTCTTATCTACCTCACTCGCGGACATGCCATCGGCAGACACGCGAGTGGCATCATCAGCACCACCCCATTGAAACATGGGATGGACTCTAGCTTGGAGAGGCTGGACGCGACGACGCAGCCAAGTCCTGATAAGGGTGCAGCCTCCCTCTTCTGCACCCATGCGACTCTCGAGGTCACAGACGCGTTGATATAGCACGTCCATCTCCGCGAGTTCGGACGACATGATCACGTTCTTCCAAGAACGCATCTTCTTGCAGGGAGTCGCGAGATCAAACGGAGCGAGTCCAAAGTGCTCGTCCTTGGCCTTCAGGTCGCGAACATAAAACCATCTGTCCCTCCATCCCTGGACGGACTTGGCGAGCTTGATGTCGAAGTAGGTGGCAGATGGGTCGACATGGATTCCATAACCACCTACGTCATAAACTAAAGAGCCAGATGCGTACTGACGCTTTAGCTTGAACAAACGCTTGAAAAGGCCAAAGTGCGGCTCGATTCCGAGCCAGCACTCGCAGAGAGTGATAAAGCAAGAGATGTGAAGAATCGAATTCGGGGACAGCTGATGGAGCTGGAGCCCGTAAAAGCAGAGGAGACCCCTAAGAAAGGGTTGGATAGGAAAAGAAAGGCCCCGAATGATGAAAGCCAGAAACATCGCTCGAAAACCAGCGGGAGGCACAGGAATGGTCTCACCACTGGGGACGCGCGTGTCGGTGCTTGCGGCGGAAATAACTCCGTCTTGGCGAAGAAGACGAAGATCGGACGCCTTAATGATTGAGGGGCGCCAGGCACCATTGGTCACGCGGGTGCCCGCGACTTTCTTCTTCCCGCCGGCGGCGGCACTGGTGCCCACAGCAGCGGCGCCACCGTTCTTTGCCGCAGCAGCGGTAGCGGCGGATTCAGCGGCAGCGCCTCCTTTCTTCTTTCCCATTGCGCGGCGGCGATGAGAATGCAGAAAGTAACTTGGGAACGAGCGGAGATGGTCCAGAACTGCGGAAAAGATGAGCGCAGGAGAAAAGCCGAGGAGCAGCGGCAATGGCGATGGCAGCGAGGAAGAAATTGGGCGCAGATGGAAATTTACCGTCGTAGCATCGCTACTTAACCCCTAAGAGATGCAATCCAACGGCTCACAAAAACCCTATTGGACGCGTGGCACATATCGCGCTCGACACGTGGGGAAGAGGAAGCGCGAACCGTCCCTCCACTGCGCGGAAATTGAGGAGGCACAGTTAATAAAAAGATTACGCACGCCTAGTCAAATCAAAGTCAGAAAGTGGGACCCACCGCTCGTAACGTCCCGTCAAAGCCGCTCACGCGGGCAACTGAGGTCATGAAAGTGTCAGCACTGACGTCATCAATAGCTACGCAGCGGAAAACTACGACTACTTTAGTCCTTGCTAGAGTCTGCGACTCCACCAAGCACTCGGGGGCTACTCCCATAGGGAGCGCTGACAGCGCACCCTATGATTTTCTTTTCTTATTGCAGGGATATAGGTAATCACAATCAAACCCAACCACTCGAAAAATGCTTCGACTATGGACGTGGGTTACTCCCATAGGGAGCGCTGGAAACAATTTCGACTGAAACAAGCAAGCAAAAGACGACAGCAGTCGCAACCCAAGTTTTCGACTCACAAACAAAGACGATAGCAGTCGCAAAAGTTCTTTAGTCCCTGCCTGAGTCTTCAACTCAACCAGGCACTCGGGGGCTACTCCCATAGGGAGCGCTGGTCGCGCACCCTATGATTATTTGCACGAAAGTTGTGCGTTGATTACATTAGCACTCGCAGATCACGGCGACACCGCCTCATAATTTTCCCTACAAAGAGATTACGTCTCCTGGGTTACCCGAATCATCTCCGCGATGATAAAATTCGGATGCCGCACTTACAGCGTGAAGGTAAGACCTGAATAAAGGCCTGGCAACGCATTTAACTGCGCACTACCAGAAACATATCCGTGCCTACAGGCATGATGAACATGCCTTGACGGACGCGTCAAGTGCTCACACCCATATAACTGGAATTCGACTCCTGTAAGACCTCCGCGGCTTGAGTCGAATTACGCCAGCACTTTTCCGGATTCGAGTCCGGGGACTCGAGTTCGAGTAGATTGCGTTGTTTCACCCTAAGGTGGTTAACTGATACGGATACTTCGGTTACATCAAGCACGTATATCAACAAATCCCTATGACATAAATGAAAGCAGTCAAAAAAATGTACTCATTCAGGCACTCGAAGACTTCAAAAAGTACCTAGTCGAATCTGCGATTCCACTGGATACTCGGGGGCTACTGACATGGGTATACCCTACAGGTACTCGAGCTTGGTATATACGGTCTAAATACGTACAGGACCACGGTGTCGCCAAGGCCCAGACGAAAGGACTCGAGTAACCTGTGGACTCTCGATTGCTTGAGAGACAAGAAGAAGCTAAAGATAGAAAGTTTGAAGGGAAAAACCCTAACTTGTAACCGACTCGACCTGCGACCCGAGACCTAGACAATCTATATAAAGGCTAGGAGGGGGCTGCGAGGAGGACACACGCAACCCTAGTTTCCACCACCCTCGCCAGATTACATCTGCGCACCATTGTAACTTTCGACTTCCTCGATAATTCCACGAGCAGACAAGCAGGAGTAGGGACCTCTACGAGGCCTGAACCTAGGTAAATCCTTTGTCCCCTGTGTGCTTGTTTGCTAGCCGATAGATGTCTCCAGCACTCCCTCCTTCTCCAAAACCCAAGTCCATAACAATGGGCATTGATGAGTTAAACCCTCATCAACCACAGAACTCTATCCCCAACTTGCGATGAGGTTGTCAATCTCACCGGTGTTGCTGAAAACAAAGGATTAAACGTATCAAATGGAAGGAAATAATAGTTTGCAGAAAGTAAACACAAAGCAGTAAACAGTTTATAGATTGAATGTAAAAGGAAGGACCGGGATCCATAGTTCACTAGAGGTGGCTCTCCTTAAGATAGATAACATGCTGGGTGAACAAATTACAGCGGGTCAATTGACAAACATCGAGAAAGATATACATGCATATACTAATCATCTTGACTCCTTTGGAACTTGATTGGGCATTACAACATTATACATAGACCGCCATCCAACTGCATCTATGACTAATAATCCACCTTCAGGTTATCATCCGAACCCCCTCTAGTATTGAGTTGCAAGCAACAGATTATTGCTTTACGAATTGCATGTAATGTAAACAATACGGTTGTTCTATGAACAAAGGATTGTTGTTTTCTCCCTAGTAGCAACAACACATCTAGTACCTTAGAGATTTCTGTCACTTCCCCAGATTACCAGAGGCATGAACCCACTATCGAGCATAAATACTAACTCTTGGAGTTGCTAGCATCTACTTGGCCAAGATAGCTACTAACAACGGAAAGCATGCAAGATCACAAATAACAAAGACATGATAGAATCAATAATCAATCTGAAATAGCATCTCAATATCCATCGGATCCCCACAAACACAACATGCAGAATTACAAATAGATGATCTTGATCATGAATGGAGCTCACAAGATCTAGACATAAAAGCACAAAGGAGGAGAACCAGCCATCTAGCTACTACATGGATCCGTAGTCCATGGTTGAACTACTCACGCATCACACCGGAGGCTTGCATGGTGATGAAGAAGGCCTCCAGGGTGAATTCCCCACTCCGGTAGGGTGTTGGGAAGAGCTTCAGATCCCTCTCGATCTAGGGATGGAGATGACGGTGGCTGCAGACTCTTTCATGGATTTTTGATCGATTACTTAGGGTTTTCATCCCGAGGGCATCTTATAGGCGGCAGGAGAGGCCGAGGGGGCACTGGGGTCGGCCAGACCACCCCCTGGCATGGGCCAGGCCTGGCCGCGTGGCTAGGTGGTGTGGCCGGCTCCCAACCCTTCTCCCTCTCGTATTCTGGCATCTAGTGACTTCTGGAAAAATAGGCACTTTGGCTTTTGTCTAGTCCAATTTCGAGAATATTCATTTTCTGACTTTCCTGGAACCAAAAACAGCAGAAAACAGGCAGCTGGCACTGTGGCTCTTGTTAATAGGTTAGTCCAAGAAATCATATGAAAAGTACTCCAAAGTGTGGACAAAACACAAGAAAGTGGATAAAACCAAGCATGGAATATCAAAAATTATAGATACATTTGCAATGTATCAATCCACCAGTGTCATTGCATGTGTGTTCTTTTCACAATCCACCTATGGATCCACCAGTGTCATTGCATGCGTGCTCTTTTCACTAACAACAACCAGAGTCATTGCATGTATGTTCTCTTCAGAGACCACACATGGATCCACTAGTGTCATTGATGTCTGTTCTTTTTACTAACAACAACCAGAGTCATTGAAATGTGTGTTCTGTTCAGAGACCACACATGGATCCACCAGTGGCATTGCATGTGTGTTCTTTTTACTAACAACAACTAAATTCATTGCATGTGTGTTATTTTGACATACCACATATGGATCCACCAGTGTCATTGCATGTGTGCTCTCTTCACAATCCACCTATGGATCCACCAGTGTCATTGCATGTGTGTTCTTTTTACTAAGAACAACCAGAGTCATTGCATGTGTATTCTTTTCACATACCACATATGGATCCACCAGTTTCATTGAAATATGTGTTCTCATCAGAGACCACACATGGATCCACCAGTGTCATTGCATGTGTGTTCTTTTTACTAACAACAACCAGTCATTGAAATATGTGTTCTTTTCACATACCACACATGGATCCACCAGTGTCATTGCATGTGTGTTCTTTTCACAATCCACCTATGGTTCCACCAGTGTCATTGCATGTGTGCTCTTTTCACTAACAACAACCAGAGTCATTGCATGTGTGTTCTCTTCAGAGACGACACAAGGATCCACCAGTGTCATTGCATGTGTGTTCTTTTTACTAACAACAACCAGAGTCATCGAAATGTGTGTTCTCTTCAAAAACCACACATGGATCCACCAATGTCATTGCATGTGTGTTATTTTTACTAACAGCGACCAGAGTCATTGCATGTGTGTTATTTTCACATACCACATATGGATCTACCAATGTCATTGAATCCACCAGTGTCATTGCATGTGTGGTCTCTTCAAAATCCACCTAATGATCCACCAGTGTCATTGCATGTGTGTTCTTTTTACTAACAACAACTAGAGTCATTTGATGTGTGTTCTTGTCACATACCACATATGGATCCACCAGTGTCATTGCATGTGTGTTCTTTTCTCAATCCACCTATGGATCCATCAGTGTCATTGCATGTGTGCTTTTTTACTAACAACAATCAGAGTCATCGCATTTGTGCTCTTTTCACAATCCACATATGGATCTACCAATGTCATTGCATGTGTGTTCTTTTCAGAATCCACCTATGGATCCACCAGTGTCATTGCATGTGTTCTCTTTTCACTAACAACAGCCAGAGTAATTGCATGCGTGTTCTCTTCAGAGACCACAGATGGATCCACTAGTGTCATTGCATGTGTGTTATTTTACTAACAACAACTAGAGTCATTTCATGTGTGTTCTTTTCACATACCACATATGGATCCACCAGTGTCATTGAAATGCGTGTTCTCTTCAGAGACCACACATGGATCCACCAGTGTCATTGCATGTGTGTTCTTTTTACTAACAACAACCAGAGTCATTGAACGTGTGCTCTCTTCACAGTCCACCTATGGATCAACCAGTGTCATTGCATGTGTGTTCTTTTTACTAACAAAAACCAGAGTCATTGAAATATGTGTTCTCTTCAGAGACCACACATGGATCCACCAGTGTCATTGAACGTGTGCTCTCTTCACAGTCCACCTATGGATCCACCAGTGTCATTGCATGTGTGTTCTTTTTACTAACAAAAACCAGAGTCATTGAAATATGTGTTCTCTTCAGAGACCACACATGGATCCACCAGTGTCATTGAACGTGTGTTCTCTTCACAGTCCACCTATGGATCCACCAGTGTCATTGCATGTGTGTTCTTTTTACTAACAACAACCAGAGTAATTGCACGTGTCTTCTTTTCACATATCACATATGGATCCACCAGTGTCATTGCATGTGTGTTCTTTTCACAATCCACCTATGGATCCACCAGTGTCATTGCATGTGTGCTCTTTTCACTAACAACAACCAGAGTCATTGCATGTGTGTTCTCTTCAGAGACCACACATGGATCCACCAGTGTCATTGCATGGGTGTTTTTTCACAATCCACCTATGGATCCACCAGTGTCATTGCATGTGTGCTCTTTTCACTAACAACAACCAGAGTCATTGAATGTGTGTTCTCTTCGGAGACCACACATGGATCCACCAGTGTCATTACATGTGTGTTCTTTTTACTAACAACAACGAGAGCCATTGAAATGTGTGTTCTCTCGAGAGATCACACATGGATCCACCAGTGTCATTGCATGTGTGTTCTTTTTACTAGCAACAACCAGAGTCATTGCATGTGTGATTATTTCACATACCACATATGGATCCACCAGTGTCATTGAATCCACCAGTGTCATTGCATGTGTGCTCTCTTCACAATCCACCTATGGATCCACCAGTGTCATTGCATGTGTGTTCTTTTTACTAACAACAACTAGACTCATTGCATGTGTGTTCATTTCACATACCACATATGGATCCACCAGTGTCATTGAA
>CAJUXJ010000377.1:0-20069 GCA_910589775.1 Avena eriantha
AACCACTCGAAACATGGTTCGACTATGGACATGGGTTACTCCCATAGGGAGCGTCGGAAGCAAATTCGACTAAAACAAGCAAACAAAAGACGACAGCAGTCGCAAAAGTTCTTTAGTCCCTGCCTGAGTCTTCGACTCAACCAGGCACTCGGGGCTACTCCCATAGGGAGTGCTGGTCGTGCACCCTATGATTATTTGTACAAAGTACATATGTTGATAACATCCACATTCGAAGCTTATGGCGACACCGCCTCATGATTTTACCTACAAAGAGACTGTGTCTCTGGGTCACCTGAATCGTCTCCGCGATGATAAAATTCGGATGCCGTGCTTACAGCGTGAAGATAAGACCTGAATAAGGCCTGACAACGCATTTGCTGTGCACTACCAGAAATATATCCATGCCTACAGGTACGATGAACATGCGTTGACGGACGCGTCGAGTGCTCACACCCATATACTGGAATTCGACTCTTGTAAGACCTCCGCGGCTTGAGTCGAATTACACCAGCACTTTTCCGGATTCGAGTCAGGGGACTCGAGTTCGAATAGATGGGATTGTTTTACCCTAAGGTAGTTAACTGATACCGATACATCGGTTAAATCAGGCACGCGCATCAACAACCCCTATGACATAAACAAAGTAGTCGAAAAATATACTCATTCGTGCACTCGAAAGGCTTCATAAGTCCCCAGTCGAATCTGCGATTCCACTGGACACTCGGGGGCTACTGATATGGGTATACCCTACTGGTACTCGAGCTTGGTATATACGGCCTGAGATACGTAAAGACCCACGGTGTCGCCAAGGCCCAAATAAGGAGCTCAAGTAACCTAAGGACTCTCGATTGCTTGAAGAAGAAGAAGAAGAAGCTAAAGACAGTAAGCTCAAAGGGGAAAACCCTAACTTGTAACCGACTCGATCTGCTACCTGAGACCTAGCCTATCTATATAAAGGGTAGGAGGGGGCGGCGAGGAGGACACACGCAACCCTAGTTTCCACAACCCTCGCCAGATTGCATCCGCGCACCATTGTAATCCTCGATTCCTTTGATAATTCCACGAGCAGACAAGCAGGACTAGGGACCTCTATGAGGCCTGAACCTGGGTAAATCTTCGAGTCCCCTGTGTGCTTGTTTGCTAACCGATAGATGTCTCTAGCGCTGCCTCCTTCTCCAAAACCCAAGTCCAAAACAATGGGCATTGATGAGTTAAACCCTCGTCGATACTTGTTCAGATCGACCGTCGAGTGCAGAATATGGTCTCGCTTTCCTTTTGAATCAGTCCTTGCTACATCTATTGAATTGCAATGTCCGCATTGCTGAATATGTCAATTCTTTTGGTCACTGTCTGTGTACTGCCACAATCTGTCAAGTGCTGCTGAATATGAACCGGGAATCTATCTGATATTTTATGGTCTATTCTATACTGCTGAATCTTTCAAATGCTACTGAATCTGTCAAATGTTCTGTTGTTATTATTAGTACAATATTTTGTAGAACAAACTGTGATGTACTGGTACTTGGTTAGATGAAGTGCATTAGATTGTCTTGCTTTTCTTTTGAAACTTAGCATTGTTACAGTTATCTGGATGAGTCTTGGGCATTTTGGGTTGCTATGGGCGGCCACAGAGGCATTAACGTAAGGAGGAGGTACTCACACAGAAGCAGACTTGATTGTTAGTTTTGCTTGCTCCAATGATTGAGTCTATTCGGAGAACAGGCCAAACTGATCGTGTGCCAAGTTTTTTAGCTGGAACACGAACTGATTCTCTCTGTACTGTTATTGAATTTCAAGCAGGAAAGCTACTGAATCTCTCAAATGTTCTGTCATTTCGAATCCGGCAAAGCACATCACAATGTAATTTTTATTAACCAGGAGAAGAAATCTAGTACTCCCTCTAATCCAAATAATGTTCTCACGTTTTGTCTAGATTCTGATATATCTAGTCATGTTTTAGTGCTAGACACGCCCGAATATAGCCAAATCCGAGAACATTAATTTGGATCGGAGGGACTGGAGTAGCTCATTCGGCCCCTCTTTAGCCCAGAACATTTTAATCCAGTCTTTTCAGGGTCAGGTACTACTGACCACAGGCCAGCGGAAATTTTAGAAAGGAGCCCATGGAGCATAGCCGAGAACATATTAGTTCGGCCTTTTATGGGTCAGTGGACTGCTGAACACATGCCAGTGAAATTTGAGAATGAAGCCCATGGAGCATAGCCTATGGAATATAACCCACGTAGAGCAATAGCCAAACTCTTTTTAATTTGGCCTTTTTGAGAATTGCCCCCCCCCCACCTCTCATAATAAAAAAAACTCTGCCTAGCCATGTTTTTAAGAAAATACCCCATTATGTGGCATTTTATAAATTGACATGCCAGGAGTGCTGTCCTATTATATTTTAAAAGAGATAAACATAGACACACAAAATATTTAAGAAGACTAATACAGAAGTTGTAGTACTAATAAAAGTTAATGATATTTTTTCTATAAATATCATTGTTGTATTTGGCATCTCAGTTATCGTTTATTGATTTTAAAGGTCTTTTGTTTGAACCGCCTTTGTGGTGTGTATCTTGGGTTTACATTTTTTTATTTCTTCTAGCAATATTGCATTATGGAGAGGCTGACATCACGGACCCACCAGCATGCAACATCCCTGGAGTTTGTTTTGAGGGTGGGTTCGAAACAAAAGTTTAAATACTTGTACAAAGAGGCTCGCATCGGGGACCCACCAGACAGAACATACAAGCTGCATCGGGGATCCTTAAGCCAGAACATGCCAGAGAGGCTGACATAAGGGCTCCCAGCAGTAAGACCATACACGGTTGCCACGGGGAAAACAGCGGACGCGGCTGAAAAAGTCCATCACACACACGTTGCACTTACAGAAAAGCTAACATGTCGGACCCATCAAGCCCAAGCATAGCCTACGAAATTAGCCTATCAGCCCCAAGCATAGCCCAATACCTTTTAATTCAGCCTTTTCGTGGTCTTGTGGCCACCGACCGTAGCCCATTCAATTTAGGAGTGAGCCCATGGAATATAAGCCATGACGAATAGGGCATCCGTCCTGAGTTAGCCCAGGATCTTTTTAGTTTGGCCTTTCTTAGCATTTTGTACTTTGAGGCTGACATCTGGGACCCGAAAAAACAGTCCAACATACACACGTTTCTTTCAAATAGAGGCTGTCAGCTAGGACCCAACATAGACATGTTTCCTGCACGTAGGTGGTTGACATCTAGGACCCAGCAAGTTTCCAGGTCAAAACAGCGGACATGGCCAAAAAGTACATCATACGCACGTTTCATTTACAGAGAGGCTGATATGTGGGACCCAGCAGCGCTACCTTATACAGATGCTGCATCGAGCAACATAGCCAATTCGAAACAGGGAGGCGCGAGCGAGAAAAAGTTCAGCATGTACATGTTTCTTTTCATGAGAGGCTGAAATGGGGGACCCAACAGCGTGAGCAAACGGCAGATTCGTCGAGCAGCACTATCTAGTTCGGAAGAGGTAGCGCTAGTAGAAGAAAAATATTCCATCATACCCATGATTCTTCTAATGTGAGGCTGACATAAGGGACCCACCAACCTGAATAACGGCTGATGCAGCAAGCAAAGCTATCAAGTTCGGAACACGAAGGCACGATAGAGGGTAAAAAATCCATCATACGCATGTTTCTTATAATGAGAGGATGACATGTGGGGCTCAGGAGGTTTGGTTAAACGGTAGATGCATCAAAGTAGCGCTATCAACTCGGAACGGGGGGGTAGCGTGAGCCAAGAAAAAATCTATCATACACATGTTTCTTCTAATGAGAGATGACATGTGGGGCTCAGGAGGTTGGTTAAATATTAGATGCGTCGAGCAGCGCTATCAACTCGGAACGGGGGTAGCACGAGCAAAAGAAAAATATTCATCGTACACACGGTTTCTTCTAATGAGAGGAGAACATGTGGGTCCTAGGAGGTTGATTAGACGATAGATGCATCTAGCGGCGCTATCAACTTCGGAACAGGGTAGCACGAGCGAAGGGAAAAAATTCCATCATACAGACGATCCTTCTAATGAGAGGCTGACAAGTGGGACCTAGCAGCCTGACTAAACGGCACACGCCTTAATCACTACAAGAAGTATGGTCCGCTAGAGACACTGACGTTCGGGACCACACGCCTCAAAAGACTTGGCGAGTCCACATCATGCGAGGAAACGTAAATCTTGCTTCTGCCACATGCCAGCCAAGCTTCCTCCATGTTTTTAGCAGATCCATTATAGTAGAGGGCCGCGAACCAAAAAAAAGTTTCCATCGGCCACGGTCGAGCCGAGAATTTCGTCGCAGAAGACGCGCCTTCTACGATGACCGTCAGGCCAATTCGTTGCGGAAGGAAACTTTTCTTGTAGTGATTAAGCAGTAAGTGAAAACCACACCACTAGAATCAATAGCTAACAGATTAGCACACTATCATCACCATCAATTACTCCTAAATCATTCACTGCCTCCATAATCATAACACTAGTTAGGCAAATCTCACACAGAGGATGAACCCTAATGAGGGATTTCTCACCATAAGCACCCACAGAGTTGCAAGGAGGACCAAAGGGGGAGAGAGAGGTAGACTTACCTGTAGCATCGCTGGAGTTTAGCAGAGGAAGTAGGGGGCCGACGAGCGCACACGGCGGTACAGGGAGCACACAAGGGTGCTGCAACCCGCACCGAGCCATACGGTGGCAACCACAGTCACACGAGCAGCAGCAGCGACACCATAGGGCCACCAGAGTCAAGGCACAACATCACGGGAGCGGCAGAGCACCACATCACCGACAATCACCAAACCCTAGGGTTCGGGGTGGAGTCAGCCTGGATGGGAGAGAGGCCCAGAGACAATCGAATAGGACCAGTCGACGGAGCGGCACCGAATACCCCATCGTGCACCAGGGCGGCAGCAGAGAGGCCTGGGGAGGCCGGAATCACACGACGGTGGCGGTGGCAGCACCGCATCTCCGCGGGGGCGCGAGAGAGACAGAGTGAACGCGTGAGAGAGTGGAGCGAGTGGTACTGGGCCACTCGTTCAAAGTAGGTTTGACCAGCCAAGTGGGTCGAGTCAGGGCTAGGCCAGCCCAATGGGCTTGGTCCAAATTTAAAAGAGAAAAGTCTAAATGATTTATTAAAAGACCAAAATACCCCTAGGAATTAAAAGGTTCTAAGAAATAAAATAAAAATCCTAAAATATAAATAAAATACCAACAAACTCCTCAGAATATTCTCTATTCAAAAATAATAATAAAGAGAATTTTAGGTAATTAAATTTAGAACTATTATTATGAATATATATATATATGTTCCTTTTGGAATTTTATAAAAATATACAAAACACTTAAAATTGAATAAAATTCATTTTTAAGATCCCAAAAGGAAGTACTATTATAGAAAAATACTAGTTTGTATTTTTGAAATGTAAATTAAGTGTGATAAAAATAAAGTCTTATTTCCTTAAAGGAATTTTAGTTTAACATTTTAAAGAGTTAAAAATTAAATAAATTCATTTTTAAACACTTAGAATAATACTAGTTAGTATAATAATGCTAAATATTAAAATAATATGAATTTAATGATTTCTTGAATTATACTTTTCTTTTATTAATTAAAATAAACATAAAACCTTTATAAGTTGGGTAAAACATGCAAAGAAGGAAAATAATAAATCATTGCATGACATTATGATACATTGCAAATGTATCTATAATTTTTGATGTTCCATGCTTGGTTTTATCCACATTCTTGTGTTTTGTCCACACTTTGGAGTACTTTTCCTATGATTTCTTGGACTAACCTATTAACAAGAGCCACAGTGCCAGCTGCCTATTTTCTGTTGTTTTTGGTTCCAAGAAAGTCAGAAAATGAATATTCTCGGAATTGGACAGGACAAAAGCCAAAGTTCCTATTTTTCCGGAAGTCATCAGATGCCAGAATACGAGACGGAGAAGGGCTGGGGACCGGCCACACCACCTGGCCGCACGGCCAGGCCTGGCCTGCTCCAGGGGGTGGTCTGGCCGACCCCAGCACCCCCTCGGCCTCTCCTTCCGCCTATAAGATGCCCTCGGGACAAAAACCCTAAGTACCCGATCAAAAATCCACGAAAGAGTCTGTAGCTGCTGTCATCTCCATCCCTAGATCAGGAGGGATCTGAAGCTCTTCCCGGCACCCTGCCGGAGAGGGGAATTCAACCTGAAGGCCTTCTTCATCATCATGCAAGCCTCCGGTGTGATGCGTGAGTAGTTCATCTCTGGACTACGGGTCCATGTAGTAGCTAGATGGCTGGTTCTCCTCCTTTGTGCTTTCATGTTTAGATCTTGTGAGCTCCGTTCATGATCAAGATCATCTATTTGTAATTCTGCATGTTGTGTTTGCGGGATCCGATGGATATTGAGATGCTATTTTAGATTGATTATTGATTCTATCATGTCTTTGTTATTTGTGATCTTGCATGCTTTCCGTTGTTAGTATCTATCTTGGCCAAGTAGATGGTAGCAACTCCAAGAGTTAGTATTTATGCTCGATAGTGGGTTCATGCCTCTGGTAATCTGGGGAAGTGATAGAAATCTCTAAGGTACTAGATGTGCTGTTGCTACTAGGGAGAAACCAACAATCCTTTGTTCATAGAACAATTGTACTGTTTACATTACACGCAATTCGTAAAGCAATAATCTGTTGCTTGCAACTTAATACTGGAGGGGGTTCGGATGATAACTTGAAGGTGGATTATTAGTCATAGATGCAGTTGGATGGCGGTCTATGTATAATGTTGTAATGCCCAATCAAGTTCCAAAGGAGTCAAGATGATTAGTATATGCATGTATTGCTTTCTCGATGTTTGTCAATTGCCCCGCTGTAATTTGTTCACCCAGCATGTTATCTATCTTAAGGAGAGCCACCTCTAGTGAACTATGGACCCCGGTCCTTTCTTTTACATTCAATCTATAAACTATTTACTGCTTTGTGTTTACTTTCTGCAAACTATTACTTCCTTCCATTCGATACGTTTAATCCTTGGTTTTCAGCAGAACCGATGAGATTGACAACCTCATCGCAAGTTGGGGACAAAGTTATGTGGTTGTGTTGTGCAGGTCTCCACGTTGCTACTGGCACCGGTAGTGCGCCCTGCCAACGTTCAACTAGCTACACCTTTGGGGTGTTTCCTTGCTCCTACTGGATTGATAACCTTGGTTTCATACTGAGTGAAAACTTGTTGTTGTGCTCATCATACCTTCCTCTTGAGATTCCCCAACAAGCTCGATATAATTTGGGCCATCAAGCATATTTTCTGGCGTCGTTGCCGTGGAGTCAAGTACATCTTCACAAGGGGAGTCCCTCATAACCAATCTCTTTACTTTGTTATTTTTGTTTTGCTTAGTTTCTTTTTCTTTGTTTGCTTGTTTTGTTATCAAAAACACAAAAAAATTAGTTTTACAAGTTTGATTTCTTATTCAAAAACACACAAAAATTAAGTCTCCTTTAGTTGTCACCTCTTCCTTAGCTCAGCATGTTGATCCTAAATTCACCCTGAAAGACCTTTCAATTGGTAGTGGTTCTATAATTGGGAAAGATAATATTGAAGAACTCTTCAATCATGTTAGTAAACATGAGGATACTGAGGATAGATCCCTTGTAGAACTTGCTCCAAACTATGAGATTGCTACAGCTTCTTTAATTCACATGTTAGAATCTAGGTTTGTTAACCTCAACCCCTTAATGCAATTATGTTTCTTAAGCTTAAAGAAATTGAGGACCCTGAAAAGAGGGCTTTTATTCTAGAAACTTTGTTTAAGGAGTTCTATGATGTTGCCAAAGAAGCTAGAAAAGTCTTTGAACGTTTCAATATGCTAGGCTCATGTGTAGATATTGTTGGTACAGGAGAAAAGATGAACAAAACCGAACCTAATGGGGAGGAACCTAAGATACCAATACCCTTTAAACTGGTAGCAATGCATGAAGCCATAGAAAAGAATCTTCATTGGATCGTTCCTGAAACCCCGTTTGATGAAAGTAGTGAACCTAAGAGCACAGAGAGAGGATCCTCTAGAACTTATTTGGATGAGATGCCTTATCTTGTTGAAGATATTTCTGGTATTGATCTTAATGCTTCTTCACTTGAGAACACTTGATTCTCTTTCTTGCTTCTTATGCCTAACTTAAAGGCGTTAAAGAAAAGTACTTATTGGGAGATAACCCAAAAGTTTTAGATGAGTCTTGGAAGTTATTACTTCAGTAATAACCGCTCCTTATCCTTTTTATTTGCTTTTTGTGCCAAGAGTAACCTCTAATGAGAGAGAAGTAATGATTAGGAAAGTTGTTGTCCCGAAACAGATTTATGTGCTTCACCGTAAACATTCGTGTAAAATCTCTGAACGTCTTTTTGAGACGTGAATTTTTGTGCTTCTTCCCCAGGTTGTTATCTAACTTTAATTAGTTCAACACTTTTTTATTTGATCAACAGAAGGTCTTCGAAAAAAATTCGTCTTTACCTGCTGGTTTGTTTTGACAGATTTCTACCATTTTCTGCATTTGCTTCTTGTTGGTTCCTTTTTGAGTTCTTTTAGGGAATTGAGCTTTTTGAGGGAAGTGATTCAGTAGCTAGTGTTATAATGGAAGTTTATTTGGTGTTAGAACTGAACCTTAAGACTTATTTATCTTGAGTGCACTAATGTTGCTAATAAAGATTGTGTGAAGTTTTGTATGAAGGAAAAATTTCAGGTGTATGGAAGGAATGAGTAATGAGATGAAGGATAGAATAAAGCTCAAGCTTGGGGATGCCATGCGTGTCACCACAAGAAATATCCAAGAAGTACAAGCGTCAAAGCTTGGGGATGCCCAAGGCATCCCCTTCTTCATCAATAAAAATTCTAGGTTTCTTCCAAACGCTTCATTTTTATTGTTTCATGCATGTTTGTGTTGTTCTTGGAGCGTCTTGTTTTTCGTTTTTGTTTTGGTTTTTCCTTTGCTTTGGTTTCTTAGTTTGCTGAATAAATTTGGTTGGACCGCCTCTTTCAGACATTGGTTTTCAAATAGTTTGGTTCGGTTTGGAAAAAAGTAGGAAAGTTCATACTTATGTGGTAAAAAGAGCTTGTTTTTGACTGTGGCCTATGCTTTGTCATGCCATGTTTGATATTGTTTTGGCTTTATTCTTAGTATTCTTTGATGTAGCATGACTTCTTATAAACAATTGAGATTGCTTAATGTGCCTTGGATGAATCATGCGTTGTTTTAGCATATTAAAGCATAGTATAGTGGTATTCTCCTTTGATGCTTTATTTGGGTTGACTTGGCGCATGCTCACACCATGTTATGACTATCTCAAGTCACCATAGCCTTTATGATCCTTTAGTTTTCAACTTGTAGTATCACTTTATGCTTTGATCAATGATGTTTTGTCGCTCTGCATGATTATGGCCATTATTGCTCTCTTAGTTTGTCGCTCCCAGTCTTTTGCTAGCCTCCACAACCAAGTATGAGTTCCACTCATGCATCCAACTCCCTAAACCAAGTTATTCCAAAGAGTCCATCATACCTACCTACTAGCTTATGCTATTCCAAGTATATTCATGCTTTTGTTTACCTTCCAAATTAAACTTGTTATGAGAAAACTAGTGATTAAAGCTCTCACGAACTTGATGGCACACTTTACTTTTCTTGCCCTTAATAAACTTGAACCATTGGGTCCTTCTTTGTTGCGTATATGCTTGCGCTTTATAAGTTGAAATTAGCAGAACCATGTATCATGGGGAACGCTTTCAACATTGCACTTGTACTTTGTACCCCGTTGATATCATGTTCTTTTGCTTATGGATCCCGGCGGTGTGAAATAAAAGTGGAACTTGTAAGATCATGGAGTTTGTATGTGTGTTAGAGAAACGCCTGGGCCGCTAGCCTAAGCCATGCCTAATCATGGTGGAAACTTGCAGCATCACCATAATGAGCACTCTATGAAGCATCCTCAATAAAAACCTATGCAAATAGCAAATAAAAAGATTGCTGAGATGCTCATTGTCTGCTTGCCTTGTCATTTTGATTATGGGATAGCTCCTGTATCATGTGCAAGGGGTACCCCGTTGGCGGTTCTTTATGATACATATGTACTTACAATGACAATAGCTTACTTGTGACTAAAGTTGAGTAGCATGAGGTTCGGTCTTCGGAAGTAAGGGGCATGAGATTTCGGTTTATAACTTGTCAAGCATATCCTCTTAGTTGTGTCACTTTAACCTTAATCACCTTCAAGATGCTTATGATAGGGGCAATGAGATCTGAAAGCTATAAGTACCATAATTTTTGGAAGCTCTTTATGAGACTTGAATCCCTGCTTCCTTCTATGAAGGCCTTTCTTCCACCATTATATTGAGTCTCCACCTTCTACCTTTATGCACCTACTTTGAGAGCATAGTGGCCATTCTTAGTTCTATGTGCATTGTCCCAAGACTAGTTGATTGATGCATAACTTAATATTGCTTGTTTTAAACTATCTGTATCTAGTCACTCTTATGAACTTTGAAGGTGTCCTATGCATTTATATTTGCTACTCTATGAGGGACAAGCTGAATACTATTATGCTATGTTTTCTTTATGTGAAACAAACAAACTTCTTGCAAAGCATTGTTATTCATGAATCTTTTGTTTGTGCCTTTTCATGTTGCATCATAGTTTCTTTGTCTTATTGCTAGAACTTTGTCTTTCATGTTATGATTAAAGTACTATGATCCTAGCTTTGAATGTTTCACAAATACCTTGATCAAGTCTTTGATGGCGCATGTCACCTCAAAAATTATTCTTTCTTTTTATCACTTACCTACTCGAGGACGAGCAGGAGTTAATCTTGGGGATGTAGATACATTGCAAATGTATCTATAATTTTTGATGTTCCATGCTTGGTTTTATCCACATTCTTGTATTTTGTCCACACTTTGGAGTACTTTTCATATGATTTCTTGGACTAACCTATTAACAAGAGCCACAGTGCCAGCTGCCTGTTTTCTGCTGTTTTTAGTTCCAAGAAAGTCAGAAAATGAATATTCTCGGAATTGGACGGGACAAAAGCCAAAGTGCCTATTTTTCCGGAAGTCATCAGATGCCAGAATACGAGACGGAGAAGGGCTGGGGCCGGCCACACCACCTGGCTGCACGGCCAGGCCTGGCCTGCTCCAGGGGGTGGTCTGGCCAACCCCAGCACCCCCTCGGCCTCTCCTTCCGCCTATAAGATGCCCTCGGGACGAAAACCCTAAGTACCCGATCAAAAATCCACGAAAGAGTCTGTAGCCGCCGTCATCTCCATCCCTAGATCGGGAGGGATCTGAAGCTCTTCCTGGCACCCTGCCGGAGAGGGGAATTCACCCTGGAGGCCTTCTTCATCATCGTGCAAGCCTCCGGTGTGATGCGTGAGTAGTTCATCTCTAGACTACGGGTCCATGTAGTAGCTAGATGGCTGGTTCTCCTCCTTTGTGCTTTCATGTTTAGATCTTGTGAGCTCCGTTCATGATCAAGATCATCTATTTGTAATTTGCATGTTGTGTTTGCGGGGATCCGATGGATATTGAGATGCTATTTAGATTGATTATTGATTCTATCATGTCTTTGTTATTTGTGATCTTGCATGCTTTCCGTTGTTAGTAGCTATCATGGCCAAGTAGATGCTAGCAACTCCAAGAGGTAGTATTTATGCTCGATAGTGAGTTCATGCCTCTGGTAATCTGGGGAAGTGACAGAAATCTCTAAGGTACTAGATGTGTTGTTGCTACTAGGGAGAAAACAACAATCCTTTGTTCATAGAAAAATCGTATTGTTTACATTACACGCAATTTGTAAAGCAATAATCTGTTGCTTGTAACTTAATACTGGAGGGGGTTCGGATGATAACCTGAAGGTGGATTATTAGTCATAGATGCAGTTGGATGGCGGTCTATGTATAATGTTGTAATGCCCAATCAAGTTCCAAAGGAGTCAAGATGATTAGTATATGCATGTATTGCTTTCTCGATGTTTGTCAATTGCACCGCTGTAATTTGTTCACCCAACATGTTATCTATCTTAAGGAGAGCCACCTCTAGTGAACTATGAACCCCGGTCCTTTCTTTTACATTCAATCTATAAATTGTTTACTGCTTTGTTTTACTTTCTACAAACTATTACTTCCTTCCATTCGATACGTTTAATCCTTGGTTTTGAGCAGAACCGGTGAGATTGACAACCTCTTGGGGACAGAGTTCTGTGGTTCTGTTGTGCAGGTCTCCACGTTGCTGCTGGAACCGGTAGTGCACCCTGTCAACATTCAGCTAGCGACACCTTTGGGGTGTTTCCTTGCTCCTACTGGATTGATAACCTTGGTTTCATACTGAGGGGAAACTTGCTGCTGTGCTCATCATACTTTCCTCTTGGGGTTCCCCAACGAGCTCGATATAATTTGGGCCATCACATTACTATGCATTGCATAGTGCTTCTTTAAATATTGTCCTTACCGAGCAATAATGGTTTTCTGTAGATACCAGAGCTCAAGGTCAAGTGGAAGTATCTGACTTCACTACCTTGCAATCACAAGGCAAGTTCACCACTTGCTCATGTCCTTTGAGGAGTCTCTATGAAAGTATTTGAAAATTGTGTGTTATCACCTACGTTCTTAAAGAGACAGAAATTAATATTTTCCTAAACAAATGAATGCTATTATCATCCTAAGTGATTATAAATACTAAGGATGACAATGGAATCTAGGATTCCAGTTGCCAAATAACTAGGACTTAATAACCCATGACATCAGTGATTCTAGCGCCATATATTACATGTTAACCATGAGATTTGGAATGGGATGGAGAAGTTAGTTGTATCTTCTTCCTCTAACATGTATCCGGATGCGCAGGTCGTGGCTATTATCCTTGTAGAGTGCATTAATTGGTAATTCGTAGAGGATATACAGCATATGGGTGGGAACCCTCAATGTCCCACGATAGTTCTGGCATCTGAACCGTCTGTACTAACCATTGCCATAATTCAAGATGTGGGCATGGCATACACCAAGGGACATGCGGGGTCGCGAAGGGGGCATGGATTAGCTTGGATCACCTACTGGGCCCCACATCACGGAATTGTGGACGAGAAAGTACGCCTGGTTATGCAACAAGGAGTTGGTCTCTCATGGGTAAAGCAACGCACCTCTATAGAGTGTAAGAATCATGACATGTTACTCCCGGGTTCCGGAAAGGAGCTACAAACACGGCAGGAAAGGAACTCCATGAAGTTCTGGTCAACCTGTGAAGGCCGATGGGCATAGTTTTTGATGATAAATCAATCTTTGAAGAAATGTTTACCAAAACTGCATAGTACCAAGGACTTATAGACCAAGGTGGTAGTTAGAGCATCAAACTTCCCACCTTGCATATAGTGAACTTGCTGGGTAAAGCTGTTACCTACCCTTTCCTTTGAACCCCTTGCTAGACTTTGAGGGCTGGGGAATGACCAGGTGTATGCTATGGAGGTCCAGAACAATGTCTACTATGAAGAGTCGGACCTGTCCGGTGGAATCGAAGGGGTGGACTACGAGATACACTATGGAGCTGAAGACAACGAGCCGAGCAGCACGAACCCTATAAAATAAGCTGTTGAGCTCACGTCTTTATTACCGTTGTGTTTTTTCATTCTTCCGCTAAACTTATGAAATAAATTATTTGGTTTGTAAGTTTGAATCTCTTGAAGTCTCGAACTTCTAATGTTGCAATAATAATGAAGTGTGTACATTTGTAATTTGGACCCGCAATGTTTCTATTGTACCACTTTGAGGGATGTGATATTTATGGAACGGTGTTCTATGGATGTCATGTCAACGACTATAGTGTACTACACATGCAGAGGTATGCTGGGTCACCGTATAATAGAAATAAACTATTCATCACAGGTCCATGACCATAAAAGATATCATTCATATAAATCAAACAACCATTGTTTTTAGACTTAAATGAATAACCACTTCGCATCAAACACGATCTAGATATAATGTTCATGCTCAGTGCAGGCACCAAATAAAAATTATTCAGGTTTATAACTAATCCCGATGGTAGGTGGAGAGACAGCGTTCCGACGACGATCGCATCAACTCTTGATCCATTGCCGACACACATCTTGACCTCACCCCTTGCTAGCGGTCGCTTGTTCCGTAGCCCTTGATTCGAGTTACATATATTAGCAACCGATCCAGTATCAAATACCTAGGTGCTACTATGAGTACTAGTCAAGTACACATCAATAACATGTATATCATATATACATTTATTTGCCTTGTCGGCTTTTACTAAAGCCACATATTCGGGGCAGTTCCGTTTCCAGTGACCATACTCTTGCAATGATGGCATTCAGCATCAGGCTGAGGGCCTACCTTGGTCCTTTTCTTAGGTACAACAAACGATTTGCCACCCTTCTCGAAGTTACCTTTAGGCTTACCTCTTTCCTTGGAGATGGCGATCTTATCAACCATCAACTCATAATGCCTTTTCTTTATGTCTACTTCCGTAGCCAACAGCATGGCTGTGAGTTCAATGAGCGATCCAATCGCACCACTTATCTTGTAATTTAGTACAAACTCTTTGTAGCTGGGTGGGAGCGACTGCACAACTCTATCTGGCATGGGTATACCCTACAGGTACTCGAGTTTGCTATATACGGTCCAGATACGGTGGAAGCCCACGGCGTTGCCAAGGCCCAGTGGAGAATTCGAGTGGCCCACGAACTCTCGATTTCTTGTGAGACAAGAAGAAGCTTAAGATAGAAAGTTAAAAGGGGAAACCCTAATTTGTAACCAAATCGATCTGCTACCCGAGACCTAGCCTGTCTATATAAAGGCTAGGAGGGGGCGGCAATGAGGACACACGCAACCCTAGTTTCCACAACTCTCGCCAGATTGCATCTGCACGCCCCTGTAATCCTCGATTCCTTTCGTTAATTCCAAGAGTAGACAAGTAGGAGTAGGGACCTCTACGAGGCCTAAACCTGGGTAAAACTTGCATCCCTGTGTGCTTGTTTGCTAGCCGACTGATGCCTCCAGCGCTCCCTCCTTCTCCAAAACCCAAGCCCATAACAATGGGCATTGACGAGTTAAACCCTCATCAATTGGCGCCGTCTGTGCGAACTAGGAGTGCTGATGCCATGGCTTCTTTGGCCCCATCAACCGCAATTTACAACTCCGCAACAGCAGAGATTTGCCAGCTCTTCGGCACGTTCGACTTCACCATCCACACGCCAGCCACTCGCCCAGCTTTCAAATCCGTAGGCGATGGAATCAGTCTGGCGATTGGGAGCTTCCGCTTCCAGGTTGGTGAGATGGGGCATGTTCGTCCGCGGTACCAAAGTTCGTAGGCCAGCGCATGGCAGTACCTAAGTTGCCTGAAATTACCGTGTTTCGAAAAGTTGGGCTGCCAACTACTAAGAGGGGCCATTTCGAGGCAAACTCATCTCACCCCTACCAAATTCAAACATTCTGTTAAACTGCCCCGTGAAGTAGACGGTCGGGACTCTCATGTCGGTCATCTGTCCGTGACGCGAGCGCCAACGCGGCAACCTCTTAGGCAAATCGAGTAGCTAAGTGGATTGGATGCGTTGACCAATTTCATAAATCCATTCCCAACTTTCCCCTAGCACCGGCGGCGTCGGAATCCACCCTCCAGGCAGGACGATCCCTTCAAACATTTGACTTCCGGGGCCAAGTTGCTGCGCCCAGTCACTGATCCCGAGCTCCAATGGCGCATGCCGTAGCCACCGCTGCAAGGCTCTAGCCTGCCTCTGCCACCGACGAGCCAAGCAGCTTAGAGGATGGTAGATCCTACTATCAAGAAAGAAGAAGTTATGTCTACAAGCGGGTGAGCTACCCTTCTCTTTGCTATTCGCACTAATTACAACTGCTAGCTGGCTACTGAACCTCAAATTATTTGTTATCCCAATGCTGACAAACATATTTTGTCCACAATTTTCTGTCAAGTGGGATCTGCGCAGACCCCCCTTACCTGGTTACGGTAGTCCTCTACAGGTACGACTCTAAGGGCAAGAGGTATGGACACCATTGTTTCACGATGGAAGAAGCGCCTGCGCAGATCTGCACTATATCTGGTATTGTCGCTGCTCTGTGTAATCATGTTGAATTATGGCCAAAGCAGACTGCAAAGTTCAGCTTCATGGATGAACGTGGCATCATGGTTCCTATAATGTGTGACAGTCAGCTAATTGGGATGATGAAAAGGTATGCTTTGGCTGCCATGTTTGAGCTGAAATGTGATGTACTAGATGTGGAAGCTTCTGCAACTAGGATTCGCCCTTCTATTCTTGGACAGGGTGGTTGCTCGAACCCAATTAGCTCCTGGTAAGCAAAGGTCTCTTGGGGTTCGCATGTTTGTGCTGAATTGTAATTTTTGTTTTATTTACTCTGTAGATATTGGGTAGTTATGCAATAGTCTTGTTTCTTTGACAGGAAGAGCTGCAAGGTTAGAAACATGATTGTCGGGTCAGTCATTTTGCTGCGCAAAGAAATTAAAAACGAGTGGAAAGATGTCATTTTGCTGCCCGAAGAAATTAAAAACGAGTGGAAAGATGATGTTGGACATGATTCTGGTGCCCATTGTCCCGGCGATGCAGAGTACGTGAAGCTAAGAAAATTGGCACCAAGGAAGAGGAAGAAGGCAGGAAATGAAGAAGCCAGTGGACGTGAAGGCTTGGCACCCAGGCTGCGGAAGAAGGTTGTTGGCAATGAAGATGCATAGTAATGTGTTGAACTTGAACCTATATATGTAATTCTGTTAAATTCTAGAGTTCTGTGTGTGGCATGTTGCTTGGCGAAACAATCTACCCACGTTCTCTGAGTAAAACGTACCGCGACTTAGGGTTTGGAAACGCCCGAGTCAATAGTTGAATCCAAAATTGTGATTGTACCACTGCTATCTGAAAACAAGGATCCACCAGTTCCACGATTGCTGAGGGGCAGGAGGTCTCCAAATACGACGGAATGTAAGTGGCACAGAAATAAATTATTTAAGCTGCCACACTCCACGAAGCAGCAACTTATTTCAGATGCTGCACAATGACGTGGCAACATAAACAACAATGTTCTCACCGATAATTCCCAGATGAGGAGGAAATCGGTACCACTTTCTGGCCTAATCTTGAGCCCGTCTATCTCACCGCCTCTCTGCTCCTGCATCCCCTGCATCTGGCGAAGCTCCCGGATCTCCAGTAACCGGGTGTACGTGCTTCACTTTATAAATTGTGGTTGTGCCATTTGCATGCGGCACAATCCACGTAGATTACGTTTAAACAAACCACCAATGTCATAATATACTAGTAGAAAAGGTGTCTTTGGTCCACGGTCACGTTCCCAATCTGGGACAGAGATCTAAATCGAGGCAGAAATTGATCTAAATCACAAATTCTTCCACACATTAATCGAGACAGAGATCTAAATCGAGGCATTTCATTACTTCAACCACAAATTCTTCTAAACAAAGGTGCGATTTCACATCCTACATTAATTCAACCACTAGTCAACAATTTCACTTCCGATGCCGCTGTCCTCCGAGCCGCCGGCTTCCTCATCGCTATCGGACAGAACCTCCATGATTTCCGCATTGTTCGCGAGACGGAGCACCTCTTCGCGGCGAGCGGCAGCGATGACGGTGAACTTGGTCCATCCAGGGACGGACCAGAACCGCTCCCGCCCTTCTCGGTTGCGGAGATCCCGGTGCACCACGTGCCTGTAAATGATGTGGTTGCCAATCTTGGCCTTCCCCTCCTTCTTGAATAGCGCCGTCCAGTACGGGCTGGCCGCCGCGTACCGGGGCAGCGCCCTCTTCCACGTGGGCATCTGGCGGCAGCGTGCCGCGATTTGGCTCTCCATCATGGCTCTGTCAGGGACGAGGAGCGGAGCCACCGGCACCCCCGCATAGCTGATGCGCCATCCGTGGGGCACCGTCGCGGCCGGCGGCGCGAGGATATCGAAGTGCGGGAACATCACCGCCTCGTAGAAGTTCAGCGAGGGCATCTCCATGGCGGCACGGTGGAGATTGGAGAGGGAGCGAGGGGCTGGACGACGAAGCGACGGCGCGGTGGAGATTGGAGAGGGCGAGGGGATGGGCGATGAAGCGACGCGCTGTGGCGCCTCCTATTTGTACACGAGGACGACGAAGCGACGGGCGGAATATCCAAGGGGCATTGGTCATACAAAAGGAAGTAATGCCGGGTTAAGACAGATTAACGGTCGACCATTTTTTTTACTCCCAGGACTCCGGGGCCAATAGTTCAGACCGCTAGGTCAACAAGTACAACTATTACAACTTAAAAAAGTCACGGAGCTTAAGCTAAATAGAACTAGTTATCACACATCTCCTTGATCTTCCTAACCTTAGCCCGATGCGCATCTTCCTGCGAGAGCAAGGATCGAATCGTCTGCTCCTTCCTTTTAGCATCTTCCTTGCATAGCTTCAATTGTTTCTCTGCATTTTCCTCATACACTTGTCAATACTCGTAGTTGTGAACTGCAGGACTTTGGCCTGGTGGAGATCATTCCTTGCTTGATTCAGTTCTTGATCTGCTTTAGCCTTCAGGGCCAACGTCGTGTCCCTCTCCTTCTCGACTTTGCTAACCTTGTCTTGCACCCACCTGAGATCTCGCTTATGCTTGGTCGTGTCAACTGGTTCCCATAGCTTCATCTCAACACTATCAAGAAGTGAGCTGAATACGGATTCTTTCAACTCAACAGTCATTTCCCATAGTTTGTCCAGCGTTTTCTGCATCGATTTGGGCTACTCCGGATCTACCCTTTGACAACACTTCAACTTCCACCTTGCATCATTGCACGATGTCCTTGACATCGTAGAAACCTCCTGCCTGCATTTCGTCCTTCGAACGCTACAAATTTAGCAGGCACATATCCATGTTACATAGTAGAGGACTGTCTTCATCCGCTAAACCATGATAGTCAGAGTCATACATCGTCTGGTTGGCCTAACACAGCATTCGCGCATGAGTAAAAGATTAGATCTAGCTCAAAAATAGATAACTAGCCACAGATGATAGAAATAGAGATGAGACGACTCACATCGAAATCACCGTCCCTGTCATCACGACGCGTTTCCTCGCCGTCTCCCCTTGAACCCATGGCGAGAGGGGGGGTGGCTGCCGGAGAGGGGATTGGGATGGAGGTGCCGTCGGCTTGTGGCTATGGCATGATGGGAGTGAAGTGGGGAAAGTGGCTTCGAGGGGAAGGAAGATAAGTACGGGGAGGAAGAGAAGTAATGGGGACGTGACACTGGGGTGTGGCCCACTGAACTCGTGAGACGTGACACTCGCAACAGGGGAGCGCCCGGTGTTGCCAAATTTCTAGAGCAAGCGGGGCTAATCATGCCGCAGAACAGCCTACTCGCGGATCGCTCTCACGAAGACCATCCCAATCGTCCAAGCGCCCCGATCGAACGGTATGTAACAATCGTCAAGAAGAACAACTGTGTTAGGGCGTGCCTTCTAGAAGACTCGGTCTAACGGCCACCCATGCAATGACACTGGTGTATCCATGTGTGGTTTGTGAAAAGAACAAACATGCAATCACACTAGGTGGATCCATATGTGGTTTATGGAAGTAACAGACATGCAATGACTCTAGCTGTGATTCATGAAAAGAACAGACATGCAATGACACTGGTGGATCCATGTGTGGTTCATGAGAAGAACACACATCCAATGACACTGGTGGACTCTAGCTGTGGTTCATGAAAAGAACAGACATGCAATGACTCTAGCTGTGATTCATGAAAAGAACAGACATGCAATGACACTGGGTGTGGTTCATGAGAACAACACACATCCAATGACACTGGTGGATCCATATGTGGTTCATGAAAAGAATAGACATGCAGTGACACCGGTGGATCCTTATGTGGTTTGTCTAGAGGAACACACATGCAATGACACCGGGTGTGGTTCATGAAAAGAACAGACATGCAATGACTTATGTGGTTTGTCTAGAGGAACACACATGCAATGACACTGGGTGTGG
>CAJUXJ010000378.1:0-21198 GCA_910589775.1 Avena eriantha
GTTCACGAAAAGAACTGACATGCAGTGGCACTGGGTGTGGTTCATGAAAAGAACAGACAGCAATGACAATGGGTGTGGTTCATGAAAATACCACACATGCAATGACTCTAGATGTGGTTCATGAAAGAACACATTTGCAATGCACTGGGTGTGGTTCATGAAAGAATAGACATGCAATGACACTAGTGGATCCTTATGTGTGGTTCATGAAAGGAACAGACATGCAATGACACTGATGGATCCTTATATGGTTTTTTAGAAGAACACACATGCAATGACACTAGGTGTGGTTCATGAAACGAATAGACATGCAATGACACTGGGTGTGGTTTCATGAAAAGAACAGACATGCATTGACACTGGTGGATCCTTATGTGGTTCATGAAAAGAACTGACATGCAGTGACACTAGGTGTGGTTCATGAAAATATTAGACATGCAATGACACTAGGTGTGGTTCATGAAAAGAACAGACGTGCAATGACTCTAGTTGTGGTTAATGAAAAGAACACACATGCAATGACACTTGGTGTGGTTCATGAAAAGAACAGACATGCAATGACACTGGGGTGGTTCATGAAAAGAACAGATATGCAATGACACTGGTGGATCCTTATGTGGTTCATGAAAAGAACTAACATGAAGTCACACTGGGTGTGGTTCATGAAAAGAACAGACATGCAATGACACTGGGTGTGGTTCATGAAAGAATAGACATGCAATGATTCTAGTTGTGGTTCATGAAAAGAACACACATGCAATGACACTAGGTGTGGTTCATGAAAAGAACACACATGCAATGACAGTGGTGTGGTTCATGAAAAGAACACACATGAGTGACACTGGTGGATCCTTATGTGTGGTTCATGAAAAGAACAGAATGCAATGACACTAGTGGATCCTTATGTTGTTTGTGAGAAGAAAAACACATGCAATGACACTGGTGGATTCTTATGTGTGGTTCATGAAAGAACAGACATGCAATGGACACTGGTGGATCCTTATGTGGTTTTCTTTAGAAGAGCACACACGCAATCACACTTGGTGTGGTTCATGAAAAGAACAGACATGCAATGACACTGGTGGATCCTTATGTGGGTTGTTTAGAGGAACAGACATGCAATGACACCGGTGGATCCACGTGTGGTTCATGAGAAGAACACACATCTAATGACACTAGTGGATCCTTATGTGGTTCATGAAAAGAACTGACATGCAGTGACACTGGTGTGGTTCATGAAAAGAACACACATGCAATGACACTGGTGGATCCTTATGTGGTTCATGAAAAGAACTGACATGCAGTGACACTGGGTGTGGTTCATGAAAAGAACACACATGCAATGATACTGGGTGTGGTTCATGAAAGAAACACACATGCAATGACACTGGGTGTGGTTCATGAAAGAACACACATGCAATGACACTGGTGGATCCTTATGTGTGGTTCATGAAAATAACAGACATGCAATGACACCTAGTGGATCCTTATGTGGTTTGTGAGAAGAACACACATGCAATGACACTAGGTGTGGTTCATGAAAATAATAGACATGCAATTACACTGGTGGATCCTTATATGGTTGCTGAAAAAGAACTGACATGCAGTGACGCCGGGTGTGGTTCATGAAAACAACAAAACATGCAATGACACTGGGTGTGGTTCATGAAAATAATAGACATGCAATGACTCTAGCTGTGGTTCATGAAAGAACACACATGCAATGACACTGGGTGTGGTTCATGAAAAGAACAGACATGCAATGACACTGGTGGATCCTTACGTGTGGTTCATAAAAAGAACATACATGCAATGACACTAGTGGATCCTTATGTGTTTGTTAGAAGAACACACATGCAATGACACTAGGTGAGGTTCATGAAAGAACAGACATGCAATGACACTGGGTGTGGTTTCATGAAAAGAACACACATGCAATGACACTGGTGGATCCTTATGTGGTTCATGAAGAGAACTGACATGCAGTGGCACTGGGTGTGGTTCATGAAAAGAACAGACAAGCAATGACACTAGGTGTGTTTCATGAAAAGAACAGCCATGCAATGACTCTACTTGTGGTTCATGAAAGAACAACATGCAATGACACTGGGTGTGGTTCATGAAAACAGCACACGTGCAATGACACTGGGTGTGGTTCATGAAAAGAACACACATGCAATGACACTGGGTGTGGTTAATGAAAAGAACACACATACAATGACATTGGTGGATCCTTATGTGTGGTTCATGAAAAGAACAGACATAAAATGACACTAGTGGATTTTTATGTGGTTTGTGAGAAGAACACACATGCAATGACACTAGGTGTGGTCATGAAAAGAACAGACATGCAATGACACTGGTGGATCCTTATGTGGTTCATGAAAAGAACTGACATGCAGTGACACCGGGTGTGGTTCATGAAAAGAACAAACATGCAATGACACTGGGTGTGCTTCATGAAATAACAGACATGCAATGACTCTAGATGTGGTTCCATGAAAAGAACACACATGGAATGACACTGGGTGTGGTGCATGAAAAGAACCGACGTGCAATGACACTGTTGGATCCTTATGTGGTTTGTGAGAAGAACACACATGCAATGACATTGGTTGTGGTTCATGAAAAGAACAGACATGCAATGACACTGGTGGATCCTTATGTGGTTCATGAAAAGAACTGACATGCAGTGACACCGTGTGTGGTTCATGAAACGAACAAACATGCAATGACACTGGGTGTGGTTCATGAAAATAACAGACATGCAATGACTCTAGTTGTGGTTCATGAAAAGAACAGACATGCAATGACACTGTGTGTGGTTCATGAAAAGAACCGACATGCAATGACACTAGGTGTGGTTCATGAAAAAGAAGAGACATGCAATGACTCTAGCTATGGTTCATGAAAAGAACACACATACAATGACATTAGGTGTGGTTCATGAAAAGAACACACATGCAATGACACTAGGTGTGGTTCATGATAAAACACACACATGCAGTGACACTGGTGGATCCTTATGTGTGGTTCATAAAAATAATAGACGTGCAATGACCCTAGTGGATCCTTATGTGGTTTGTGAGAAGAACACACATGCAATGACACTGGGTGTGGTTCATGACAAGAACAGACATGCAATGACACTGGTCGATACTTATGTGGTTCATGAAAAGAACTGACATGCAGTGACATCGGGTGAGGTTCATGAAAGAACAGACATGAAATGACACTGGATGTGGTTCATGAAAAGAACAAACATGCAATGACTCTAGTTGTGGTTCATGAAAGGAACACACATGCAATGACACTAGGTGTGGTTCATGAAAAGAACAGACATGCAATGACACTGGGTGTGGTTCATGAAAAGAACACACATGCAGTGACAATGGTGGATCCTTATGTGTGGTTCATGAAAAGAACAAACATGCAATGACACTAGTGGATCCTTATGTGGTTTGTGAGAAGAACACACATGCAATGACACTGTGTGTGGTTCATGAAAAGAACAGACATGCAATGACACTAGTGCATCCTTATGTGGTTCATGAAAAGAACTGACATGCAGTGACACCTGGTGTGGTTAATGAAAAGAACAGACATGCAATGACACTGGTTGTGGTTCATGAAAAGAACAGACATGCAATGACTCTAGTTGTGGCTCATGAAAAGAACACACATGAAATGACACTTGGTGTGGTTCCTGAGAAGAACAGACATGCAATGACACTGGGTGTGGTTCATGAAAAGAATAGACATGCAATGACTCTAGTTGTGGTTCATGAAAAGAACACACATGCAATGACACTATCTGTGGTTCATGAAAAGAACACACATTTAATGACAGTGGGTGTGGTTCATGAAAAGAACAGACATGCAGTGACACTGGTGGATCCTTATGTGTGGTTCATGAAAAGAACAGACATGCGATGACACTGGTGGATCCTTATGTGTGGTTAATGAAAAGAACAGACATGCAATGACACTGGTGGATTCTTATGTGGTTTGTTTAGAAGACCAGACACGCAATGACACTGGGTGTGGTTCATGAAAAGAACAGACATGCAATGACAATGGTGGATCCTTATGTGGGTTATTTAGAGGAACGGACATGCAATGACACCTGTGGATCCACGTGTGGTTCATGAGAAGAACACACATCCAATGACACTAGTGGATCCTTATGTGGTTCATGAAAAGAACTGACATGTAATTACACTATGTGTGGTTCATGAAAAGAACAGACATGCAATGACACTGGTGGATCCTTATGTGGTTCATGAAAAGAACTGACATGCAGTGACACTGGGTGTGGTTCATGAAAAGAACAAACATGCAATGACACTGGTGGATCCTTATGTGGTTCACGAAAAGAACTGACATGCAGTGGCACTGGGTGTGGTTCATGAAAAGAACAGACATGCAATGACAATGGGTGTGGTTCATGAAAATACCACACATGCAATGACTCTAGATGTGGTTCATGAAAGAACACATTTGCAATGCACTGGGTGTGGTTCATGAAAAGAATAGACATGCAATGACACTAGTGGATCCTTATGTGTGGTTCATGAAAGGAACAGACATGCAATGACACTGATGGATCCTTATATGGTTTATTTAGAAGAACACACATGCAATGACACTAGGTGTGGTTCATGAAACGAATAGACATGCAATGACACTGGGTGTGGTTCATGAAAAGAACAGACATGCATTGACACTGGTGGATCCTTATGTGGTTCATGAAAAGAACTGACATGCAGTGACACTAGGTGTGGTTCATGAAAATATTAGACATGCAATGACACTAGGTGTGGTTCATGAAAAGAACAGACGTGCAATGACTCTAGTTGTGGTTAATGAAAAGAACACACATGCAATGACACTTGGTGTGGTTCATGAAAAGAACTGACATTCAATGACATTGGGTGTGGTTCATGAAAAGAACAGACATGCAATGTCACTGGTGGATCCTTATGTGGTTCATGAAAAGAACTAACATGAAGTCACACTGGGTGTGGTTCATGAAAAGAACAGACATGCAATGACACTGGGTGTGGTTCATGAAAAGAATAGACATCCAATGATTCTAGTTGTGGTTCATGAAAAGAACACACATGCAATGACACTAGGTGTGGTTCATGAAAAGAACACACATGCAATGACAGTGGGTGTGGTTCATGAAAAGAACACACATGAGTGACACTGGTCGATCCTTATGTGTGGTTCATGAAAAGAACAGACATGCAATGACACTAGTGGATCCTTATGTTGTTTGTGAGAAGAAAACACATGCAATGACACTGGTGGATTCTTATGTGTGGTTCATGAAAAGAACAGACATGCAATGACACTGGTGGATCCTTATGTGGTTTCTTTAGAAGAGCACACACGCAATCACACTTCGTGTGGTTGATAAAAAGAACAGACATGCAATGACACTGGTGGATCCTTATGTGGTTTGTTTAGAGGAACAGACATGCAATGACACCGGTGGATCCACGTGTGGTTCATGAGAAGAACACACATCTAATGACACTAGTGGATCCTTATGTGGTTCATGAAAAGAACTGACATGTAATTACACTGTGTGTGGTTCATGAAAAGAACAGACATGCAATGACACTGGTGGATCCTTATGTGGTTCATGAAAAGAACTGACATGCAGTGACTCTAGTTGTGGTTCATGAAAAGAATACACATGCAATGATACTGGGTGTGGTTCATGAAAAGAACACACATGCAATGACACTGGGTGTGGTTCATGAAAAGAACACACATGCAATGACACTGGTGGATCCTTATGTGTGGTTCATGAAAATAACAGACATGCAATGACACTAGTGGATCCTTATGTGGTTTGTGAGAAGAACACACATGCAATGACACTAGGTGTGGTTCATGAAAACAATAGACATGCAATTACACTGGTGGATCCTTATATGGTTCATGAAAAGAACTGACATGCAGTGACACCGGGTGTGGTTCATGAAAAGAACTTTCATGCAGTGACACCTGGTGTGGTTCATGAAAAGAACAGACATGCAATGACACTGGTTGTGGTTCATGAAAAGAACAGACATGCAATGACACTAGGTGTGGTTCATGAAAAGAACATACATGCAATGACTCTGGGTGTGGTTCATGAAAAGAACACACATGCAATGACACTGGGTGTGGTTCATGAAAAGAACAGACATGCAATCACACTGGTTGTGGTTCATGAAAAGAACACGCATGAAGTGACACTGGTGGATCCTTATGTGTGGTTCATGAAAAGAATAGACATGCAATGACACTAGTGGATCCTTATGTGGTTTGTGAGAAGAACACGCATGCAATGACACTGTGTGTGGTTCATGAAAAGAACAAACAAGCAATGACACTAGTGGATCCTTATGTGGTTCATGAAAAGAACTGACATGCAGTGACACCTGGTGTGGTTCATGAAAAGAACAGACATGCAATGACACTAGTTGTGGTTCATGCAAAGAACAGACATGCACTGACTCTAGTTGTGGTTCATGAAAAGAACACACATGCAATGATACTGGGTGTGGTTCATGAAAAGAACAGACATGCAATGACACTGGGTGTGGTTCATGAAAAGAACACACATGCAATGACACTGGTGGATCCTTGTGTGTTGTTCATGAAACGAACAGACATGCAATGACACTAGTGGATCCTTATGTGGTTTGTTAGAAGAACACACATGCAATGACACTGTGTGTGGTTCATGAAAAGAACAGACATGCAATGACACGAGTGGATCCTTATGTGGTTCATGAAAAGAACAGACATGCAATAACTCTAGCTGTGGTTAATGAAAAGAAAACACATGCAATGACACTAGGTGTGGTTCATGAAAAGAATAGACATGCAATGACACTGGGTGTGGTTCATGAAAAGAACAGACATGCATTGACACTGGTGGATCCTTATGTGGTTCATGAAAAGAACTGAAATGCAGTGACACTAGGTGTGGTTCATGAAAATATTAGACATGCAATGACACTAGGTGTGGTTCCTGAAAAGAACACACATGCAATGACACTTGGTGTGGTTCATGAAAAGAACAGACATGCAATGACACTGGGTGTAGTTCATGAAAAGAAGAGATATGTAATGACACTGGTGGATCCTTATGTGGTTCATGAAAAGAACTAACATGAAGTCACACTGGGTGTGGTTCATGAAAAGAACAGACATGCAATGACACTGGGTGTGGTTCATGAAAAGAATAGACATGCAATGACTCTAGTTGTGGTTCATGAAAAGAACACACATGCAATGACAGTGGGTGTGGTTCATGAAAAGAACACACATGAGTGACACTGGTGGATCCTTATGTGTGGTTCATGAAAAGAACAGACATGCAATGACACTAGTGGATCCTTATGTTGTTTGTGAGAAGAAAACACATGCAATGACACTGGTGGATCCTTATGTGGTTTCTTTAGAAGAGCACACACGCAATCACACTTGGTGTGGTTCATGAAAAGAACAGACATGCAATGACTCTAGTTGTGGTTCATGAAAAGAACACACATGCAATGATACTGGGTGTGGTTCATGAAAAGAACAGACATGAAATGACACTGGGTGTGGTTCATGAAAAGAACACACATGCAATGACACTGGTGGATCCTTATGTGTTGTTCATGAAACGAACAGACATGCAATGACACTAGTGGATCCTTATGTGGTTTGTTAGAAGAACACACATGCAATGACACTGTGTGTGGTTCATGAGAAGAACACACATCTAATGACACTAGTGGATCCTTATGTGGTTCATGAAAAGAACTGACATGTAATTACACTGTGTGTGGTTCATGAAAAGAACAGACATGCAATGACACTGGTGGATCCTTATGTGGCTCATGAAAAGAACTGACATGCAGTGACACTGGGTGTGGTTCATGAAAAGAACACACATGCAATGATACTGGGTGTGGTTCATGAAAAGAACACACATGCAATGACACTGGGTGTGGTTCATGAAAAGAACACACGTGCAATGACACTGGTGGATCCTTATGTGTGGTTCATGAAAATAACAGACATGCAATGACACTAGTGGATCCTTATGTGGTTTGTGAGAAGAACACACATGCAATGACACTAAATGTGGTTCATGAAAATAATAGACATGCAATTACACTGGTGGATCCTTATATGGTTCATGAAAAGAACTGACATGCAGTGACACCGGGTGTGGTTCATGAAAATAACTTTCATGCAGTGACACCTGGTGTGGTTCACGAAAAGAACAGACATGCAATGACACTGGTTGTGGTTCATGAAAAGAACAGACATGCAATGACACTAGGTGTGGTTCATGAAAAGAACATACATGCAATGACTCTGGGTGTGGTTCATGAAAAGAACACACATGCAATGACACTGGGTGTGGTTCATGAAAAGAACAGACATGCAATGACACTGGTTGTGGTTCATGAAAAGAACACGCATGAAGTGACACTGGTGGATCCTTATGTGTGGTTCATGAAAAGAATAGACATGCAATGACACTAGTGGATCCTTATGTGGTTTGTGAGAAGAACACGCATGCAATGACACTGTGTGTGGTTCAGGAAAAGAACAAACAAGCAATGACACTAGTGGATCCTTATGTGGTTCATGAAAATAACTCACATGCAGTGACACCTGGTGTGGTTCATGAAAAGAACAGACATGCAATGACACTAGTTGTGGTTCATGCAAAGAACAGACATGCAATGACTCTAGTTGTGGTTCATGAAAAGAACACACATGCAATGGTACTGGGTGTGGTTCATGAAAAGAACAGACATGCAATGACACTGGGTGTGGTTCATGAAAAGAACACACATGCAATGACACTGGTGGATCCTTATGTGTTGTTCATGAAACGAACAGACATGCAATGACACTAGTGGATCCTTATGTTGTTTGTTAGAAGAACACACATCCTATGACACTGGGTGTGGTTCATGAAAAGAACAGACATGCAATGACACTGGTGGATCCTTATGTGGTTCATGAAAAGAACTGACATGCAGTGACACCGGGTGTGGTTCATGAAAAGAACAGACATGCAATGACACTGGGTGTAGTTCATGAAAAGAACAGACATGCAATGACACTAGTTGTGGTTCATGAAAAGAACAGACATGCAATGACTCTAGTTGTGGTTCATGAAAAGAACACACATGCAATGATACTGGGTGTGGTTCATGAAAAGAACAGACATGAAATGACACTGGGTGTGGTTCATGAAAAGAACACAGATGCAATGACACTAGTGGATCCTTATGTGTTGTTCATGAAACGAACAGACATGCAATGACACTAGTGGATCCTTATGTGGTTTGTTACAAGAACACACATGCAATGACACTGTGTGTGGTTCATGAAAAGAACAGACATGCAATGACACTAGTGGATCCTTATGTGGTTCATGAGAAGAACAGACATGCAATGACACTGGGTGAGGTTCATGAAAAGAACAGACATGCAATGACACTGGCTGTGGTTCATGAAAAGAACAGACATGCAATGACTCTAGCTGTGGTTCATGAAAAAGAACACACATACAATGACATTGGGTGTGGTTCATGAAAAGAACACACATGAAATGACACTAGGTGTGGTTCATGAAAAGAACACACATGCAGTGACACTGGGTATGATTCATGAAAAGAACACACATGCAATGACACTGGTGGATCCTTATGTGTGGTTAATGAAAAGAACAAACATGCAATGACACTAGTGGATCCTTATGTGGTTTGTGAGAAGAACACACATGCTATGACACTGGGTGTGGTTCATGAAAAGAACAGACATGCAATGACACTGGTGGATCCTTATGTGGTTCATGAAAAGAACTGACATGCAGTGACACCGGGTGTGGTTCATGAAAAGAACAGATATGCAATGACACTGGCTGTAGTTCATGAAAAGAACAGACATGCAATGACTCTAGTTGTGGTTCATGAAAGGAACACACATGCAATTACACTGGGTGTGGTTCATGAAAAGAATAGACATGCAATGACGTTGGGTGTGGTTCATGAAAAGAACACACATGAAATGACGCTGGTGGATCCTTATGTGTTATTCATGAAAAGAATAGACATGCAATGGCACGGGTGAATCCTTATGTGGTTTGTGAGAAGAACACACATGCAATGACACTTTGTGTGGTTCATGAAAAAACGGACATGCAATGACACTAGTTGTGTTTCATGAAAAGAACAAACATGCAATGACACTGGTTGTTGTTCATGAAAAGAATAGACATGCAATGACTCTAGTTGTGGTTCATCAAAAGAACACACATGCAATGACACTAGGTGTGGTTCATGAAAAGAACATACATGCAATGACATTGGGTGTGGTTCATGAAAAGAATAGACATGCAATGACTCTAGTTGTGGTTCATGAAAACAACACACATGCAATGACACTGGGTGTGGTTCATGAAAAGAACACACATGCAATGACACTAGGTGTGGTTCATGAAAAGAACACACATGCAGTGACACTGGTGGATCCTTATGTGTGGTTCATGAAAAGAACATACATGCAATGACACTAGTGGATCCTTGTGTGGTTTGTGAGAAGAACACACATGCAATGACAATGGGTGTGGTTCATGAAAAGAACAGACATGCAATGACACTGGTGGATCCTTATGTGGTTCATGAAAAGATCTGACATGCAGTGACACCGGGTGTGGTTCATGAAAAGAACACACATGCAATGACACTGTGTGTGGTTCATTAAAAGAACATACAGGCAATGACTCTATATGTGGTTCATGAAAAGAACACACATGCAATAACAGTGGGTGTGGTTCATGAAAAGAACAGACATGCAATGACACTGGTGGATCCTTATGTGTGGTTCATGAAAAGAACAGACATGCAATGACACTGGTGGATACTTATGTGGTTTGTTTAGAAGAACACAAATGCAATGACACTGGGTGTGGTTCATGAAAAGAACAGACATGCAATGACACTGGTGGATCCTTATGTGGGTTGTTTAGAGGAACAAACATGCAAGGACACCGGTGGATCCACGTGTGGTTCATGAGAAGAACACACATCCAATGACACTGGTGGATCCTTATGTGGTTCATGAAAAGAACTGACATTCAATGACATTGGGTGTGGTTCATGAAAAGAACAAACATGCAATGTCACTGGTGGATCCTTATGTGGTTCATGAAAAGAACTAACATGAAGTGACACTGGGTGTGGTTCATGAAAAGAACAGACATGCAATGACACTGGTGGATCCTTATGTGGTTCATGAAAAGAACTGACATGTAGTGACACTGGGTGTGGTTCATGAAAAGAACAGACATGCAATGACACTGGGTGTGGTTCATGAAAAGAGCACATATGCAATGACTCAAGATGTGGTTCATGAAAAGAACACATATGCAATGACACTGGGTGTGGTTCATGAAAAGAATAGACATGCAATGTCACTGGTGGATCCTTATGTGTGGTTCATGAAAAGAACAGACATGCAATGACACTGGTGGATCCTTATATGGTTTGTTTAGAAGAACACACATGCAATGACAGTGGGTGTGGTTCATGAAAAGAATGGACATGCAATGACACTAGGTGTGGTTCATGTTGGGGATATACTTTTCGGGTATCCTCACAGTTCCTCACTGACCAGGGTGGCCCACTTCGGGTTAGAGCTTTGCTTCACGGGCGGCCTAGTCAGAGAGAGTCCAATCAGGCTGTGGGAAGGCCTAGAAGACTTACCGACTTAGGCCCATAATGTTACTTGTAGTTCAAGATGTACTCTGTAACCAACTCTTAGTCGTAGCCGGATTGATCTCTCCTGTAAACCCTAGGCCGGATATCTATATAAACCGTCCTAGGGAGAGCCTTTAGGGCGAACACCTTACAACACAATAGTCTACAATCTCAGCTCGCACAGGCGAAACCCTTGTAACCCATATTCCGGCTCTGCCGTATTACTGGATTGCTAGCAGGAGTAGGATTCGCCCAAAGCTGGCGGATTCGAACCTGGGTAAACTTGTGTGCTAACCATCCCGGAATACCGTACATCTCACACCCCTCTCTTCCACACGCCTCGAGGACACCCTCATGGCGTACTTGTCCTTAATCCGACGATAGTTGGCGCCTACCATGGGGCAAGTGAGCTTCGGATCTGCGTTCCGAGCAGAATCTACAAGAATCAGAATCGGTGAGACCATCGCCGTCGGTCGCATCCTCTACGCCAGCGACATCCCTCTCATCGTTCTCGACGAGACTTGGATTCCGGCTAGGGAGGCCGTGACTTCCTATACAATCATGTCTTTTGGCGAGATCGATGTTTACATCGGTTTCGCTGAACCTGCCCAACCCACCCCAGCGGTGATGATAGAGGCAGAAGAATCTTCTGGGTCCCCTTTGTCAGCGGATGCGGCAGAGTTTCGGATCTCAGAAAACCCTAATCCCACCCAGCCCGCACCAGTTGCGGAGATAGTGGAGAAATCTGAGCCTGAAGAAGACCTCACGGTCCAAGTCGAATCTGGAGTGGATCTCCCTGGAGAAGCCAGATCCTAGATCGACCCACCCGTGGAAGTCGAAATCCAGGAGGAGCATATCAACAACACTCATTCCGGCTCTAACGATGCTGGGACAGACAGGCCTTTCCTCAGGTACACACTAAGATGTATGATACTGCAAGGCGCTAGCGCAGATGCAATCCTCGAAACCATTAAAAGTTTTGATATGGCTAATCGCGAAAGCCGCATGTACCTTAGGAAGCACGCATCGCACTTCGTCGCGTATGTTGGATCCGGATCCGGCTCTGCCGATGCTAGAGAAAACACCAACTCGGTGCTGGAGGCAATTGGAACAAACGCTGACGTTCCCGCATCCTCGGATGAATCTATGACGTCGGCAGATTTCCGAAAGTTCTCCGTGTAATATGAAGAGGAGTACAACTCCAAAGCTGCAGAAGAAGGAGAAGCCATGGATGAAGGATCCGGGGAACACTCTCCCAAAGCGCAGGATGACATGGACGTCGGAGATAATCCCGAGGTCCAGATGTCCGAAAGTACCGATCAGAGCTTGACTCTGGGAAACGGACCCAAAGCCAGTTTTGCTACCGGCACTGCCAAGAAGGCAAAGAAGAAGAACAAGACCCCAGGAAAAGACCCCCTCGCAGAGGAGGTAATCGCCGAGGAATACGAAGAAGACTCGGATGGAGCACGTATCCTAGACGAGCCGAAAAAATAAGCATCGGTGGATGGACATGTGATCACTGAAGGTGTGCGTAAACTCATCGATGCCGCTTTAACCACACCTATCCCTACAGCTGTAGAACATACCGCAGATGAGCTGGACGAAAGGGCCCAGGCCCTAGAAGCGTGTCGTCAACAACTCCTTGATGAAGCCAAAAACATCGATGTGGAGAAGAAGCACATGTCAAACAAGGAGTACATGTCCCGTCTACATCAAAAGACACGGAAGCGTCACATAGATGACAACCAATTCCCACGTGTCCATGCTGTCCTTTTCGAAGATGAGATGGCGAAGCCACGGAAGGATAGCAACGGAGATTGGGTATACCCAATACCAGTGCAAAATACCGTGTCAGCTCGTGAAATTCTATCAGCTAATCAAGGGCCAGAGGAGATACGCTTCGGTATCAAGCTACTCAAAAAGGGACTGGAGCAGCAGAAGGTCACCCTGTCCAGGAGTCAAAAACTGGTCTCGGATTCTGACCAATGTCGCACAGATCCGGCATGGGCTGACGTAAGATCCCATTACGTTCAGGCGCAGTACCATCACCCTGAACGCAGGGAAGACAATTATTCAAGAACCGGATCGTCGGGACAGCATCGCATAGCTACACATAACTGGAGCAATGTCGCTCCATCAGCCGAGAAAGACGCGATCGCTGCACTAAATCCGAGGAATCCTCCCCGAAGAGAATTCAACGATCGAAAGGGAGAAGATAAGGAGAAACGTCGGGAGGAGGATCGTCAGAGAATGCCACCTCCTAGACATGAGAGCCGTCCGGCTGAGCCTCACCATGGTGGAAACGACGGACGAAGGAACGACGGAAACCAAGCTGGAACAAGCCGGTAGGGGGCTCGTCATAGTCAAGAACCTCCCCGGAACCGGAATAATGACGCTCCGGACGGAGGCCGGCAATCAGCCGGATACTATCCAGCTGCACCACCCTCTCCATCACACAGTTATCACAACGGCCCCCAAGGAGGTCCAGGAGGACGACATGGCGGAGGAGGTGGTGGCAGAAGCCGAAGTCTGGCTCTAGGGCACCGCAGCCGCAGCCGACATTCGGGACGATCTCTATCCCTAAACGACGCAAGGCACAGGATCAACTCCATAATAGAGGCTCGGCGCTATGAAAACGATGACGTGTACGTGGGCCCAAAGTGCTTCGGACCACGCATCAGAGCTACAAAATTCCCGGAAGGATTTGCTATCTCAAGACATATCCAAGCCTACGACGGCATTGCTCGGCCAGACACCTGGTTACAGGATTTCTTCCAAGCTTGCTGCATCGCTAAAGGCGAAAATAGCCTGGTCGCAACCCGATATCTCCCACTTATGTTGCAGAAGACGACACGATCATGGCTCAATGAACTTCTGGCAAACACCATCCACAACTGGTATGACTTGCAAAGTGCGTTCTTTCGGAATTTCGAAGGCACATATCGGAGTCCCTGTATGGTTGGAGACCTACAGCGTTGCACCCAGAAAGCCGTAGAAACTTGCCGGGATTATCTCGGTGTTGGGGGGATACCCCCGGGTAGGGTCACGCCGTGGTATGAAAGGCCGAGTTAGCCGAGGTCCGGCAAGATCAAAGCAAGTACTGGCCGGGTCACCTCAAGGCAGGCCGAGTCACGGGGTAACCCGGACCTGGGGGCGTTCACCTAACTAGCCCTGATCCTACTTAAGCGGTGAGTCGAAAGCATATGTCTAACCTTTATGCAGGAAATGGGTGTGCCCGGATGAACCATCGTCCGGGTCGCAGTAACCTTCTAGGAGAAGGAAGGAATCTTGCTGGTCAAAAGGAGCCCCGGTACGCACTGCCTGAGCGAAGCGAGCAAGGACTGGACTACCGGGGCGTGGCCGACAAGGGTGACGACGCGCGTGTCAGCTGACGAGAGCGCCGTCATGGCTCACGTAGCTAAAGCATAGCTGACGAGGGGCAAAAGCACCCCGGTCGGTTTACCACTTTGGGAGGGGGGCATATTCTTAGGAATATGCCTCCACGTATGCCCTAGGCTGAAACCGAGCCTCCCCTATAAAAGGGGGGCTAGGGCTTCAGTAGAGGGTGTTGGATTTTATTCTCTGGACAATTATGTTAAGGTCTAGGGTTTGAGGTGAGGTCTGTAGGTGAGAGTAAGAGAGCTTCTTCTTCCTCCTCTCGCCAATACAGCTCTAGGAGCACTTGTAACCTTGGAAGAAAATCAATACGAGTTTTGGTGTGGAGAATCACATCGCTATCCCTCCCTGGATTCCCCTAGCGTATATTAGTCCCCACCTTCTGCCTATACATGGCATCTGCCGTGACACCACCACGACAGTTGGCGCCCACCGTGGGGCTAGCGGCGCTAGCAGGGGTCAAGATCCGGACGGGAAACTTCGTCGCCACTGGCGAACGCATCGTCTCCGGGCTCGTCCACTGCTTTGAAGCGCGGGACTTCGTCAGCGACAACGCAGGCTACTTCGGCACGCGCCCTCTCCCGCGCAACGGCGTCTTCATCAAGCTCGACGCACACAAGGTCTACGTCGCGGTGGACGTGTCAGGCGTTCATCCGCGCCACGTTGTCGAAGCAGGCGAACCGCCCCTCACTATGGCTCGTGGGGGACGTATCGTTCGTTACCCAGACCATGCAGAGGTAATGATGACAGCGCTGGGAGCGGTTACGAGCAAGGATCTGGCGCCAGATCCGGAGGTGACACCCAAGGCACCAAGGAAAGGTAGGGGTCCTCCGCTAGAGAGGCCGGAGAACGTGCTGAGAGAGGCAATAGATAGCTTGGCAAACCCTGTAGTAGCAGCGATAGATCCGGCTCGCGCACAGGCCGAGATGGAAGAAACTCGGCAGAAAATACTTGAGGGCGCAAAGAAAATAGCCGCGGCCTAGCGGTCGTTGAACATGACGCTGCGTGAGTACGCAAAGGCGAACAAAGTTGATGCTGTAAAAGTTAAAGGGAGGAATCTCATGAGCGATATGAACAGAGAAGGTGATGTCGAAATCGAGGAATCAGAGAACTGTCTTTCTGTGGGGCTGCCGAGGTATAGTACCCCGGCCAAGAACCTCAGAGCGGCGGATGCAGCTGCATCCGAATTAGAAGGACTGACGGGTGAAGCCCGACAAAGGCAGCAAAACCGAGTTAACGAGCTGGTTCGGATTGCGAACAGGCAAAACGAGGAACTGCTCAGGGCGAACCCGGAGAGAGTTGGGGCCTCCAAGATAGTCCATTCGGCGATGGGTAAACCGGAGAAATCCACTAGAGCTGCGTCGTCCCCTCATGCCGATCCAAGGAGAGAGGAGGTGGTAACCTCGGCCAGACGGAACAAACAGATTGTCCCGTATGACCCGACACAGGCGGGGAAAGAAAAAGAAGCGCAGAAAAATGATGATCGACGGAGTGTGAGCCAAGGCGAAGCTGGCCGAGGTAACCGTGACCAAGGCAATGCCGGTCGGAGGAATGTTGTCAACGGCAATGCCGGGCAGCAAAAATCAGCAGGGGCAAGACAACCGCAACAACGGAACATGCCGAGGCAAGAGCATAGTGCCGACCGAGGTATCCAACAGAAAGGCGCACCACACGAACAAAACCGGTATAATGACGGTGATTCGGAGATGGCGAATGCGGGATATCCGAGACCGGACTATCATGTGATAGGTTTCGAGACTGGGAAGCAGGGATTTGATGCCGGACGATGCAAGGTTGAAACTGGATCGACTATATAGGTAGGAACAGATAGAATGTCAGGGTCCACCGGGTCCAGCATGTGTTGGACCCCGGATCATGAAAGAGCCACCAGTCCCGAACTTTCAATTGCCCAGGGGGACCAAGACCTATGACGGAAGTACCAAGCCAGAGGATTGGCTGATAAACTATGATACTGCTGTAAAAATTGCCACAGGCAACCTGAGATGGGCCGTATGATATGTACCCCAGATGTTGGAAGGCCCGGCAAGGGTGTGGTTGAACAATTTGCCGCCAGGAAGCATCAACTGCTAGATTGATTTCGAGGAGATGTTCATCAGCAATTTTTCGAGTACGTATCAAAGGCCTCATAGGCCACAGACCCTAGCTATGTGCAAACAGCGACCCAATGAGACGGACCGGGAGTTCTTGACCCGGTGGTGTACCGTGAGAAATTCATGTGAGGGGCGTGATAGAATCACAGGCCATAGCATGGTTTGCACAGGGGTGCAGGTATGGAAGCGAGTTATGGATGAAATTGCAAACGGAAAATGCCGGCAACATTGGCAGAAATGATCCGGATCGCAGATTCGTATGCATTGGGCGACCCGACCCAACCAAGGCTCGCATCGAACGAGTCAAGCGATGAGTACTATCAGAGGGATGGATCCGGATCATCCCAGAGAAATGATTATAGAGGAAAAAGGAGAGATGATCGACCGGACCATCGGTACGGTTCGGCACCAAGTAGCGGCCGTGAGTCAAGATCAACCCGGAGCAGGGGGTAGTCAGCGCCAGAAAACTGGAGGTCAGTGGACCCCAAGAACGAAGGGAAGAAAACTTGGACACCGGAGCAAAAGAAGCAATGGCAAGAAAGAAAGACCGTCCGAGGTATACTTACGAGTCGATGTTGGACCAGCCGTGTAAGTTTCACACGCCAAATCCGAACAACCCAGCGGGTCATACGACGAGGCAATGCGAGTGGATGCACAAGATCGAGCAAGGTGGTTCGGGTAGTGCTCAGGCACCCGGAATGATCAGCCTCGGCAGGAGTTACCCCTGGCAGCAATTGCTCATGTCTCCGGAGCGAACAAGCAACAGCTGATGTTGCCTCCCCTCCACCGAGGTATGATACAATGAAAGAAGGGATGTAGTGCACCAACTAGAAAATCAAGAAGCAAGCCGGATCAGAGGCCCCCGGAAATGAGGGGGAGAAACGAGTACAGGGAGCATCACCAGAGCTACTGTGTATTTACCACAGAAGAAACTGATAGAAAAAGCTTGCAAGCGTAGGCATATGGATGTGAATGCGGTAATGCCGGCAGTGACGAGGTACATGCCTTGGTCCGATCAGGAAATCACTTGGAGCATTAGGGATCACCCCAAGCTATGCCGATCCGTGGCTCGTATGCGTTGGTGCTGGATCCTACATTCATTGGGGGCCTAACATCAACGTAAGATTCTCAAAGGTACTGATCGACAATGGCAGTAGCATAAATATCATGTACGCGGACACAATGCGCAAGTTGGGTATTTCGGAGAACATTCTCCAGGCCACGAGGACAACTTTCCATGGCATTGTGCCCGGCATTTCTTGCGAGCCCATAGGTAAGGTTCGGGTCGACGTCCTTTTTCGGCACGAGGGACAATTGCCGAACTGAAAATCGAGTTCGAAGTAGTGAACTTGGAAAGCGCGTATCACGCGTTGCTCGAAGGCCAGCGCTGAACAAGTTCATGGCAAGTTGTCATATAAGCTATTTGAAAATGAAATTGCCCGGACCAAACGAGTAATTACAATTGCTGGGGACTTCCATCGTTCGATGGAGTGTGCGTCGGCCGGATCAAACTTAGCCGAGTCACTTGTGATCACACAGGAAAAAAGGAAAATTCAAGAGGTGGTTGCGTTGGCTCAGTCCGCGCAACGGTGTATGCCGGCGCTGAGTAACCCCCATGGAACTTGTCTCCTTCCAGGCCACGAAAGATACCAAGAAGGTTCCTGTTGATGACATGTTCCCAGAGCGCACCGTAACAATTGGTGCCGGACTAAGTGATAAATAGAAAACGAGCTTGTCAGCTTCCTCCGTGAGAATCGGGACATTTTTTCTTGGTCCACACAGGACTTGCAAGGTGTTCCGAGGGAGTTGGCCGAGCACTCTTTAAATGTGAGACCTGGAGCTAAGCCAGTGAAGCAACCTCTCCGCCGCTTCGCCGAAGATAGGAGAAAAGTCATTGGGGATGAGATAGCTCGGTTGCTAGCTGCAGGATTTATCATGGAAGTTCTTTACCCGGATTGGCTGTCTAATCCGGTGCTGGTGGAAACAGAAGAAAGATGATCCGAACGTGGCAGTGGTTTGGCGCATGGTTTCGACTACACGAACCTGAACAAGGTGTGTCCGAAAGATCCATTCCCGCTGCCAAGAATAGATCTGGTCATAGACTCAACTGCGGGATGTGAACTGTTGTCATTCATCAATGCTTACTCCGGTTTCCACCAGATACCTTTGAATCCGGATGATCAAATAAAGACTGGGTTTATTACCCCGTATGGGGCTTATTGCTATCGCAATGCCGTTTGGTTTACGTAATACAGTGGCAACGTACCAGAGATGTATGCAAAAATGTTTGCATGACCAAATAGGTCAAAATGTACAGGTATTGTGGATGATGTGGTTATCAAGACCAAGGAACGCAGAACGCTCCTTGACGATATCAGGAAAACGTTCGCAAACCTAAGGAGGTTTCGGATGAAACTTAACCCGGAAAATGCACCTTCGGTGTCCGGCTGGAAAATTGCTCGGCTTTCTGGTTTCCAGCCGAGGTATCGAGTTAATCCAACCAAGATCCGAGCCATCAAACGAATGGAACTGCCGAAGTGTCTTAACGATGTCCAGAAGTTTACAGGTTGCCTGGCCTCGTTAAGTCGGTTTGTATGTCGGTTAGGAGAAAAGGCATTGCCTCTCTATCAACTCATGAAAAAGTCGGATAAGTTCATTTGGACACAGCAGGCGATGAGGCCTTTACCCACCTAAACAAAATGTTAGCCACGGCGCCAGTGCTAGCCTCCCCACTATCAAAAGAGCCAATGTTGCTCTATATAGCCGCAACCAACCGAGTCGTAAGTGCAGTGATAGTGGTTGGAGCGTGATGAAGGAAGGTAAGTCAGTGAAAAGGCCGGTGTATTATTTGAGTGAAGTGTTGTCAACCTCAAAGCAGAACTACCCACATTATCAAAAAGTGGCGTATGGCGTGTACATGGCTGCAAGAAATTGAGCATTACTTTGAAGAACATCCCATCCGGGTCATATGTGAGGCCCCTATATCCGAGATAATGAGTAACAAGGATGCAAGCGGCAGGATTGCAAAATGGGCAATTGAGCTAGCTCCTTACACCCCGTAGTATGACCGGAGAGAAGCCATAAAGTCTCAGGCTGTGGGGGACTTTTTCGTGGACTGGGACGAGGTACAGTACGAACCACCACTTCCAGATCCGAACTATTGGCGGATGCACTTTGATGGATCAAAAACCCAAACCGAGCTAGGTGCCGAGTCGTACTCGTACTCACGTCGCCAAAAGGACAGGACCAGTTGAAAATACGTGTTGCAGATCCACTTCACCGCATCAAATAATGTCGCTGAGTATGAAGCACTTGTGCATGGGCTCAAGGTAGCAAAGGAAATTGGTATACGTCGGATTATATGCTTTGGTGACTCAGATTTAGTGGTGTGCAGCAAGTGTCCGGAGTATGGGACGCTCTTGATCCAACCATGGCACTATACAGATTTTCACGTGCAGAAGATTTCTGGTTACTTTGAGGGATGCGAATTTCATCACGTACCCCGGGTGGAAAATGAGGCTGCCGACATGCTGTAGAAGCTCGGGTCAACCAGACAAGCAATTCCACTGGGTTGTAGCATTAGAGCACCTCAATAAACCATCCATCAGGCCATCCCCGGAATCCGAGTCCATCTACGTCCCGGAGGACCAGAGTCCGGAGCAGTGCCCATGGACGTTGACACGGGAGTGTGTGCGCAAACCCGGGGACTGCTCAGCGTAGTCCGGTTGAAGTTATGCGGTGGATCATATGGAGATAGACGAGGACGTGTTCCCCGTGCGGCAAATACCGGCTTGGGCACTGCCTATATTTCAATTCCTGAAAGATGGAACGTTACCCACTAAGAGGTGTTGTCCATGCAAACACAGAGGAGGGCAAAGGCTTACACGAGCATCAATTCCGAGTTATACAAAGAA
>CAJUXJ010000379.1:0-10877 GCA_910589775.1 Avena eriantha
TAACAGGAGGCTGCAGAACTGGAGAGTCAGGGTCGGATATCCGGCCGGATGAGAGGCTGGATAATCTGTCCTAGGAGTACTTGCCGCAGCTTCTTTAGGAGGCCTGGATTTGCTTGAACTGGTGAGGGGCCGGATAATCCGGGGCTAGCCGAAAAATCCGACCTGGAGCTTGCGTTGAAATCTTCACCACCAGGAGCTACAAGGTCAGCTGGAGCGGGGTGGCCGGATAATCCGGTATCCACCGGAAAATCCGGCCTGGAGCTTTCTAGAGCATCTTGACCTTCAGCATTTGATGGAGATGGTGTAGAAGTTGCCCCCGTGGTTGGAGTATGTTGAGTATGTGTAGATGACGGCTCTATATGAGTAGAGCATTGTCCTTCCCGGTCCACCACAAGGGGTTCCTCAATGGGGCGGAAGAATCCCACGCCCATTCTTCTTATGGCATCTTGGGGTATTTCAACATCTATAGCACAAACACCAACTTGCTCCGCACGGGAACCGTCATTTTCCTCGAACACCACACTACAAGATTCTACAACAGTTCCGAAGAGCTTATTGTAGACTCTATAAGTGTGGGATTTGGCACCATAACCAACAAAAATACCTTCTAAAGCCTTAGATTCAAACTTAGATAAACGAACTCCTTTAATAAGAAAGAAACACTTACACCCGAATACCCGAAAGTATGAGATGTTTGGCTTGTTACCGGTAAGTATTTCATACGGAGTCTTGTCCAAGATCTTGCGGAGGTATAAACGGTTGGATGAATGACAAGTAGTAGAGATTGCTTCAGCCCAGAAGTTATATGGAGATTTAAATTCGGCTAACATTGATCTTGCCATGTCCATTAGAGTTCGATTCTTCCTCTCGGCTACACCATTTTGTTGAGGGGTGTACGCAGCGGAATATTGATGTCTTATCCCCTCTTCACTTAGGAACTCATTTAAGGTGTAGTTCTTGAACTCCGAGCCATTATCACTCCTTATAGCCAGAATGGGGATGTTGTGTTGATGTTGAACCTCGTTGGCGAAGTCGATGACAGTTTGTTGAGTTTCACTCTTCAACTTGAAGAAATAAACCCAAGTGTATCTTGAGTAATCATCAACAATCACTAGACAATACTTCTTCCCACCGAGGCTTGCATGAGATGGAGGTCCGAAGAGGTCCACATGAAGGAGATCCAAAATCCTTTTTGAAGAGATAATGGTTTTCCTTCGATGAGGTGAATCATGCATTTTACCTTCAACACACGCCCTACAAACACGATCTTTGGCAAAAGAGACATTTTCTTTTAGTCCAAGAATGTGGCCACCCTTGTGGAGACTTTGCAAAGTTCTCATATTGACGTGGGCTAGTCGGCGATGCCATAGCCAACCCGCGTCAACCTTTCCGAAAAGACACATCGGGCCTGTAGTGGTTTTCCCTAAAAAGTCCACCACGTACAGGTCGTTTTCGACATATCCCACGAAAGCGACTTTTAGAGACTTGCTCCACAAGAGTACCAGTAAATCAGCATCAATGTAAACTACAAAGCCCATCTTACCAAGGGCACGAACTGAAAGTAAGTTATACCCGAGGTTCTCAACAAGCATGACGTCCACGAGAGAGATATCGTGAGCCACCACAACTTTGCCGAGACCCAATACCTCAGATTTTGACTTGTCACCATAGGAGACGGTAATGTGATCAAGGTTTGGCCGCATCTCCGTGATGATCTCCTTGCTTCCGGTCATATGACTCGTACAACCGCTATCGAGTACCCATTTAGAACCACCGGAAGCATAGCCCTGCCAGAAAATTACTTCTTGGTTTTAGGTACCCATTTTTCAATGGGTCCTCTCATGTTAGTAACAAGGGTCTTGGGAACCCAAATAGACCAAGGAATGTAACAATCATAAGGCCCTACATAACTAGCATAAACATCACCATAACAATCACAATATAGTTCAAAGTTAGGATTGTTGATCCCTGCAAAACCATCATGATTAGTATTGTCATTGGTAATGTTGCTAGTCTTCGATTGAGTAGTCTTGTTCTTCTTCTTCTTCTTCTTCTTCTTCTTCTTCTTGTTTTTCTTGCTCTTTATCTTGGGTATGTAACCAACCCCTTCTTTACTATTGTTTGTCCTTTGCCTGCTCAGTATCTCATCAATAACCCATTTACCTTTGTGTTGGGAACTTCTTGCAAGATCTTCTTTTCCAAAGGATGAAGTGGAGGTACTTGGCACATCATACCGTTTCAATTGAGTTTGGAGCTGGTCATGAGACTCATTTAGAGTAGAATGATCACTCTTCAATGCCTTGTGAGCACTTTCAAGATAATCAAACTTCTCCAAAAGGCTAGCATGAGCAGCCCCAAAGTCAATCTTTTCTTTCTTTAGTTTCTTTACCTTGGCAAGAGCATGGTCACATTCTTTAATGAGCTGAGCTACAGCTTCTTCTTGTGAGTCCTCAAGGGATTCGAGTCTTTCTTCCAAAGAAACTCGAGCTTCCTCTTCCTCTTCCAAGGCATTCTTCAAAGAAGCTATCTCCAAGGCATCTTCTCTTTCAATTCTGCCCTTTTCTTCAAGGAGATCTTTGGCTTGAGCAAGTTGACTCATAAGAGCATCAAAATGGAGTTTGTGCTCACCTTGTAGGTAAGTGAAAAAAGTATCCAAGGCAATAACTTCTTCTTTCATTTCAAGACTGTCATGATCATTCATATCCAAAATTATGTTAGTCTTAGGAAATGAAGAGCTAGAAGTTGATACCTCAGATCCTCTTGCCATTAGACAAGTGGCATTGTTGTTGATGGTGTTCTCGTTTGGCGAGTCGAAGAGAGAGGAGGGAGTCGATGTTGTGGCTATAGTAGGCACTTCGCGGGAACTATCATCATCCTCTTCATCTTCACTTGCGGAGGAGTATTCCTCTTGAGCTAGAAGGACAGTCTTGGGTTGCTTCTAGAAAGGGCCATTCTTCTTAATAAACGGCTTCTTCTTAGGAGCGTTAGATTTCTCTTTAAGAGTGAGCCTACCACCATTGTCTTCTCTATTTTGATAAGGACACTCGGCTACAAAGTGCATTCTATCTCCACAGTTGAAGCAAGTTCTCAATCTTGGGCCACTTTCTCTTCTTCCATTTGACCCGTTCTTGCGCTCAAGGTCAGACTTGGCTTTGGCAGGGTCCTTCCAAAAGTTCCTTGCATAGAATGCCATGTACTCACCATGAGCACGTTTGACCTCATCGGGGCAGTCCATGGATACCCCTTCAAAAGCTTCTTCATCTTCCTCTTGCTCAACAACATTGGCTTTGAGAGCCACATTGACACCCTTTTGCATTCCAATGGCCTGAGCACGGGCATCTTCAGCATTCTTTGCCGCCACTTTGAATGACGCCATTTCTTGCATGACTTCATTGGATGTCATTTGATGATAGTTGTGTCTACCTTGCAGGCTCTTCAAATCCATTGGCTCGAAAGGCATTAAGGCACTCACATACTTTATTTTTATCCATGCATCATCAATGTGAGTGGCCCCATGCTTCTGAAATGTTGTTGTGATGCCCTTGAGTCTTCTATACATGTCCTCATGGTTTTCACCATCCAACATGTAGAATCCCTCAGCTTCATTACTAAGGGCATCATACCTGTTTCTTCTCATGCTTTCATTTCCAACAAAAAGGTCCGTAAGAGCATCCCACGCCTCTTTAGCTATGTTGAGATGTTCAATGTGTGGCATGTCCTTGGGACCCACACCCAGCTGTATCATGTGGATAGCGGTGGCATTCAACTGGCTATCCACAACTTCCCTTCTCGTTAGATTGGTTTGATGTCCAATATGAAGACCTTCTTCAATAATCCTCCACAATTCAATAGAGGAGCTGAACACATGAGATTTCATTAGGAATTGCCATTGATTAAAAGAGGATGTAGTGAGCTTGGGTGGATCACCCCTATTGTTTATATGAGGATGATGGATAGGTGGGTCGGGGGAATATACGTGGCGAACCTCATTATATTCCTCCTTACCACTGCCCTTTTTGGAGGTGGAGCCATTTAGTTTTTCACCTTCCACATCATCATCCTTGGATCCGGTGTTACCCTTTTCCTTAGATGATGGTGTGGGAGCCTTAAAGGAGGATGGAGATGGGCTATGGATGATGTAAGGTGAGCAATCATTTGATTCATCTCCTCCATCTTGGCCTCAAAGTATTTTAACAAGGTTGTTTCCAACGACTTGAGATCATCCATTTTGACCTTATCCACAGCCTCATTTCCATCATCCTTGGTACCCATACTACTCTTAGGCGGTTAAGCCCGAATTAAGAGCCGGGCCTCTGATACCAATTGAAATGGATCGTATGGGCACCTAGAGGGGGGTGAATAGGTGCTACACCAATTTTTATTTCTTTTTCAATTTTAGGCTTAGCACAAAGGGTAAATTCACTAGATCAACTATTGGGTGGAATTTCCCTATATGCAAACCTATCTACTAACAAGTGAAGAGCGAGTGGAAGAGGAAAGAGTAAACCGAAGTGAAGCACGTGGAGACACAGGATTTGTTTGATCGCAGTTCCTTCCTTGTTAAGGGAAGTATGTCTGCGTTGGAGGGGTGGGCGGTACTAAGACCACCACGCCACAAAAGGCCTCACCCTATTCTCCGATGGATCTCGCCACAACAGGCCTGCTCCACCTTCCATTATAGGTACCCTTTGAGGCGGGCACCGACGCATTTACACAACTAGCGGGGAAACAACTCCACAACAACTTGGAGGCTCCCGAAATGACAACAAGCTGCCACAAAAACAAACTTATCAAATACAATAAACAAGATCTAGGTATTGACAAGAATACTAGATCAGGGATTTCTCCAAGTGAATGGAGAGGAGTTGAAGCGCTTGATTCTTGATGATGATGATCAACTTCTCCTCCTTCGATTCCACCAAAGATCAAGACCTTCGGGTGGTTGAAGTGGGAGATCGAGAATGAGATCTCTTGCACAATGTCTAGTCAATTTCGAATTAATCAAGAGTTCTGAACGTTGGGGATGAAGGGGTATTTATACCCCCCTTTAGAAACCAGCCGTTGCAACCTTTGGGAGCCATATTATCCGGCCCAAGTGAGGGCCGGATTATCTAGTCTAGGGAAACACCGCCCCAGACTCGGAATATCCAGTAGATAATCTGCCCCCCCTCTCCGAGTGTCGCGCCGAGCTTGCCCTTGATCAACTTCTGGGGGCCGGATTATCGGGCCCTATGCGAAGGCCGGATTATCTGGCCTGGGGAAGAAAAACCGCCCCAAATCCGACTAGATATCGAGCGACACACCTTGGCTCCTTTTGCTCGAAAACTGGGGGTCGGATTATCCGGCCCATGCGACACTCGGATTATCCGGCCTAGGGAGGAAAAACCACCCCAGTTCGGATTTTCCGAGAGAAAATCCGACCAGGTACCGAGCGACGCGCCTTGGCTACCTTTGTGCGATGAGGTAGGCCGGATTATCCGGCCCTTGGTGGGGTGGATTATCCGACCCCCCCCCCCTCAAAACTTCCTGCACACTTAGCACACATGAAAAGTCTCCATAGTATTGTTATCTAACACGCAAATCATAGGAAAACATGAAATTTCCTTTCATAATGGCATTGGTTCATCCATATATGGTTTATGAAAAGCCACACATGCAATGACTCTAGTGGATACATATGTGGTTTGTGGAAAGAACACACATGCAATGACTCTAGTGGATCCATAAGTGGTTTGGGGAAAAGAACACACATGCAATTACTCTAGTGGGTACATATGTGGTTTGTGGAAAGAACACACATGCAATGACATTGGTGGATCCATGTGTGGTTCATGTCAGGAACACACATGCAATGATATTTGTTGATCCACATGTGGTTTGTGACAATAACACACATGCAATGCCATTGGTTGATCCATATGTGGTTTGTCAAAAGAACACACATGCAATTACACTAGTGGGTACATATGTGGTTTGTGGAAAGAACACACATGCAATGGCATTGGTTGATCCATATGTGATTTGTGAAAAGAACACACATGCAATGACATTGGCTGATCCATATGTGGTTTGTGGAAAGAACACACATGCAATTACTCTAGTGGGTACATATGTGGTTTGTGGAAAGAACACACATGCAATGACTCTAGTGGATCCATATGTGGTTAGTGAGAAGTACACACATGAAATGACTCTGGTGGATACATATGTCGTTTGTGGAAAGAACACACATGCAATGGCATTGGTGGATCCATGTGTTGTTCATGACAAGAACATACATGCAATGACATTGGTTGATCCATATGTGGTTTGTGACAATAACACACATGTAATTCCATTGGTTGATCCATGTGATTAGTGGAAAAAAACACACATGAAATAAATCTGGTGGATCCATGTGTGGTTTGTGGAAAAGAACACACATGCAATGACTCTGGTGAATCCATGTGTGGTTTGTGGAAAGAACACACATGCAATGGCGCTGGTTCATCCATGTGTGGTTTGTGAAAAGAACACACATGCAATTACTCTAGTGGATCCGTACGTGGTTTGTGGAAAGAACACACATGCAATGACTCTAGTGGATCCATATGTGGTTAGTCAGAAGAACACACATGCAATGACTCTGGTGGATACATATGTGGTTTGTGGAAAGAACACACATGCAATGGCATTGGTGGATCCATGTGTGGTTCATGACAAGAACATAAATGCAATGACATTGGTTGATCCATATGTGGTTTGTGACAATAACACACATGTAATGCCATTGGTTGATCCATGTGATTTGTGGAAAAGAACACACATGCAATGACTCTGGTGGATCCATGTGTGGTTTGTGGAAAGAACACACATGCAATGACTCTGGTGGATCCATGTGCGTTTAGTGGAAGGAACAAACATGCAATGGCATTGGTGGATCCATGTGTTGTTCATGACAAGAAAATACATGCAATTACATTGGTTGATCCATATGTGGTTTGTGAAAAGAACACACATGCAATCTCACTAGTTGATCCATGTGGCTTGTGGAAAAGAACACACATGCAATGACTCTGGTGGATCCATGTGTGGTTTGTGGAAAGAACAGACATGCAATGACTCTGGTGGATCCAAGTGTGGTTAGTGGAAAGAACACACATGTAATGACATTGGTGGATCCATATGTAGTTTGTGGAAAAGAACACACATGCAATTACTCTAGTGGTTACATATGTGGTTTGTGGAAAGAACACACATGCAATGACATTGGTGGATCCATATGTGGTTTGTGGAAAGAACACACATGCAATTACTCTAGTGGCTACATATGTGGTTTGTGTAAAGAACACACATGCAATGACATTGGTTGATCCATATGTGGTTTGTGGAAAGAACACACATGCTATTACTCTAGTGGGTACATATGTGGTTTGTGGAAAGAACACACATGCATGACATTGGTGGATCCATCTGTGGTTCATGACATGAACACACATGCAATGACATTGGTTGATCCATATGTGGTTTGTGGCAATAACACACATGCAATTCCATTGGTTGATCCATATGTGGTTTGTCAAAAGAACACACATGCAATTGCTCTAGTGGATACATATGTGGTTTGTGGAAACAACACACATGCAATGGCATTTGTTGATCCATATGTGGTATGTGAAAAGAACACACATGCAATGACATTTGGTTGATCCATATGTGGTTTGTGGAAACAAGACACATGCAATGACTCTGGTGGTTCCATATGTGGTTTGTGTAAAGAACACACATGCAATCACTCTAGTGGATCCATATGTGGTTTGTGGAAAGAACACACATGCAATGACTGTAGTGGATCCATATGTTGTTTGTGAGAAGAACACACATGCAATGACTCTGGTGGATACATATGTGCTTTGTGGAAAGAACACACATGTAATTACTCTAGTGGGTACATATGTGGTTTGTGGAAAGAACACACATGCAATGACATTGGTGGATCGATGTGTGGTTCATGACATGAACACACATGCAATGACATTGGTTGATCCATAAGTGGTTTGTGACAATAACAAACATGTAATGCCATTGGTTGATCCATATGTGGTTTGTCAAAAGAACACAGATGCAATTACTCTAGTGGGTACATATGTGGTTTATGGAAAGAACACACATGTAATGGCATTGGTTGATCCATATGTGATTTGTGGAAAGAACACACATTGAATAACATTGGTTGATCCACGTGGTTTGTGGAAAAGAACACACATGCAATGACTCTGGTGGATCCATGTGTGGTTTGTGGAAAGAACAAACATGCAATGGCATTGGTTCATGCATATGTGGTTTGTGAAAAGAACACACATGCAATGAATCTAGTGCATCCATCCATGGTTTGTGGAAAGTTTACACACATGCAATGACTCTAGTGGATCCATATGTGGTTAGTGAGAAGAACACACATGCAATGACTCTGGTGGATACATATGTGGTTTGTGGAAAGAACACACATGCAATGGCATTGGTGGATCCATGTGTGGTTCACGACAAGAACATACATGCAATGACATTAGTTGATCCTCATGTGGTTTGTGACAATAACACACATGTAATGCCATTGGTTGATACATGTGATTTTTGGAAAAGAACACACATGCAATGACTCTAGTGGATCCATGTGTGGTTTGTGGAAAGAACACACATGCAATGACTCTGGTGGATCCATGTATGGTTAGTGGAAAGAACCAACATGCAATGGAATTGGTGGATCCATGTGTGGTTCATGACAAGAAAATACATGCAATGACATTGGTTGATCCATATGTGGTTTGTAGCAATAACAAACATGCAATGTCATTGGTTGATCCATGTGGTTTGTGGAAAAGAACACACATGCAATGACTCTGGTGGATCCATGTGTGGTTTGTGGAAAGAACACACATGCAATGACTCTGGTGGATGCATGTGCGGTTAGTGGAAGGAAAAAACATGCAATGGCATTGGTGGATCCATGTGTGGTTTATGACAAGAAATTACATTCAATGTCATTGGTTGATCCATATACGGTTTGTGACAATAACACACATGCAATGTCACTGGTTGATCCATGTGGTTTGTGGAAAAGAAGACACATGCAATGACTCTGGTGGATCCATGTGTGGTTTGTGGAAAGAACAAACATGTAATGACTCTGGTGGATCCATGTGTGGTTAGTGGAAAGAACACACATGTAATGATATTGGTGGATACATATGTGGTTTGTGGAAAAGAACACACGTGCAATTACTCTGGTGGTTACATATGTGGTTTGTGGAAAGAACACACATGCAATGACATTGGTGGATCCATATGTGGTTTCTGGAAAGAACACACATGCAATTACTCTAGTGCGTACATATGTGGTTTGTGGAAAGCACACACATGCATGGCATTGGTGGATCCATGTGTGGTTTATGGAAATAACACACATGCAATGACATTGGTTGATCCATATGTGGTTTGTGACAATAACACACATGGAATGCCATTGGTTGATCCATATGTGGTTTGTCAAAAGAACACACATGCAATTACTCTAGTGGGTACATATGTGGTTTGTGGAAAGAACACGCATGCAATGGCATTGGTTGATCCATATGTGTTTTGTGAAAAGAACACACATGCAATGACATTGGTTGATCCATATCTGGTTTGTGGAAAGAAGACACATGCAATGACTCTGGTGGGTCCATATGTGGTTTCGGTAAAGAACACACATGTAATGACTCTTGTGGATCCGGTTGATCCATGTGTGGTTTGTGAAAAGAACACACATGCAATGCAATTGGTTGATCCATGTGGTTTGTGTAAAGAACACACATGCAATGGCATTGGTTGATCCATATGTGGTTTGTGAAAAGACCACACATGCAATGACTATAGTGGATCCATATCTGGTTAGTGATAAGAACACACATGCAATGACTCTGGTAGATACATATGTGGATTGTGGAAAGAACACACATGCAATGGCATTGGTGGATCCATGTGTTGTTCATGACAAGAACATACATGCAATGACATTGGTTGATCCATATGTGGTTTGTGACAATAAGACACATGGAATTCCATTTGTTGATCCATGTGATTAGTGGAAAAGAACACACATGCAATAAATCTGGTGGATCCATGTGTGGTTTGTGGAAAAGAACACACATGCAATGACTCTGGTGAATCCATGTGTGGTTTGTGGAAAGAACACACATGCAATGGCGCTGGTTCATCCATGTGTGGTTTGTGACAATAACATACATGCAATGACATTGGTTGATCCATATGTGGTTTGTGACAATAACATACATGCAATGCCATTCGTTGATCCATGTGGTTTGTGGAAAAGAACACACATGGAATGACTCTTGTGGTTCCATGTGTGGTTTGTGGAAAGAACACACATGCAATGACTCTGGTGGATCCATGTGTGGTTTGTGGAAAGAACACACATGCAATGACTCTGGTGGATCCATGTGTGGTTAGTGGAAAGAACACACATGTAATGATATTGGTGGATCCATATGTGGTTTGTGGAAAAGAACACACATGCAATTACTCTAGTGGTTACATATGTGGTTTGTGGAAAGAACACACATGCAATGACATTGGTGGATCCATATGTGGTTTGTGGAAAGAACACACATGCAATTACTCTAGTGGGTACATATGTGGTTTGTGGAAAGAACACACATGCATGACATTGGTGGATCCATGTGTGGTTCATGACAAGAATATACATGCAATGACATTGGTTGATCCATATGTGGTTTGTGACAATAAGACACATGTAATGCCATTGGTTGATACATGTGATTTGTGGAAAAGAACACACATGCTATGACTCTAGTGGATCCATGTGTGGTTTGTGG
>CAJUXJ010000380.1:0-65179 GCA_910589775.1 Avena eriantha
CACCAGAGTCATTGCATGTGTGTTCCTTTTTTAAACCAAATGGATCCACCAGAGTCATTGCACGTGTGTTCTTTTCCTAAACCACCACCAGAGTCATTGCCTGTGTGTTTCTTTCCTAAACCACATGGATCCACTTGAGTCATTGCATGTGTGTTCCTTTCCTAAACCACATTGATCCACAAGAGTCATTGTATGTGTTATTTTCCTAAACCACATGGATCCACCAGAGTCATTGCATGTGTGTTCCTTTCGTAAACACAATTGATCCACCAGATTCATTACATGTGTGTTCTTTTCCTGAACCACCACCAGAGTCATTGCATGTGTGTTCTTTTCGTAAACCACCACTAGAGTCATTGCATGTGTGTTCCTTTCCTAAACCACATGGATCCACCACAGTCATTGCATGTGTGTTCTTTTGCTAAACCACCACCAGAGTCATTGCATGTGTGTTCCTTTCATAAACCACATTGATCCACCACAGTCATTGCATGTGTGTTCTCTTCCTAAACCACCACCATAGTCATTGCATGTGTATTCCTTTCATAAACCACATGGATTATCCAGAGTTATTGCATGTGTCCTCTTTTCCTAAACCACATGGATCCACCAGAGTTATTGCATGTGTCTTCCTTTCCTAAACCACACTGATTCACAAAAGTGATTGCATGTGTGTTCTTTTTCTAAACCACCACCAGAGTCATTGCATGTGTGTTCTTTTCCTAATACCAACACCAGAGTCATTGCATGTGTGTTCCTTTCATAAACCACATGGATCTGCAAGAGTCATTGCATGTGTGTTCCTTTCCTAAACCACATGGATCCACCAGAGTCATCACTTGTGTGTTCATTTTCTAAATGACTAGTAGAGTCACGGCAAGTGTGTTCTTTTCCTAAACCACATGGATCCACCAGAGTCATTGAATGTGTATTCCTTTCGTAAACCACATGGATCCACCAGAGTGATTGCATGTGTGTTATTTTCCTAAACCATGACCAGAGTTATTGCATGTGTGTTCTTTTCCTAAACTACCACCAGAGTCATTGCATGTGTGTTCCTTTCATAAACCGGATGGATCCACCAGAGACACTGCATGTGTGTTACTTTCATTACCCACATGGATCCACTAGATTCATTGTATGTGTGTTCCTTTCCTCAACCACATTGATCCACCAGAGTCATTGCATGGGTGTTCCTTTCCTAAACCACATGGATCCACCAGAGTCATTGCAATGTGTGTTCCTTTCCTAGACCACATGAATTCACCAGAGTCATTGCAAGTGTGTTCTTTTCCTAAACCACAAGGATCTACCGGAGTCATTGCATGTGTGTTCCTTTCCTAAACCACATTGATCCACCGAAGAGATTGCATGTGTGTTAATTTACTAAACCACCACTAGAGTCATTGCATCTGTGTTCTTTTCCTAATACCACCACCAGAGTGATTGCATTTGTGTTCCTTTAATAAACCAGATGGATGCACCAGATTCATTGCATGTGTGTTCCTTTCCTAAACCAAATGGATCAACCAGAGTTATTGCATGTGTGTTCTTTTCCTAAAAAAACACAAGAGTAATTGCGTGTGTATTCTATTCCTAAACCACATGGATCCACCATAGTCATTGCATGTGTGTTCCTTTCCTAAACCACCACCAGTCATTGCATGTGTGTTCCTTTCCTAAACCACCACCAGAATAATTGCATGTTTGTTCCATTCCTAAACCACATGGATCCACCAGACTCATTGCATGTGTGTTATTTTCCTAAACCACCACAAGAGTCATTGCATGTGTGTTCCTTTCATAAACCACATGGATACATCATAGTCATTGCATGTGTGTTCTTTTCCTAAACCACATGGATCCACCAGAGTCATTGCAGGTGTGTTCCTTTCCTAAACCAGACTGATCCACCATAGTGATTGCATGTTTGTTCTTTTCCTAAACCACCACTAGAGTCCCTGCATGTGTGTTCTTTTCCTAATACCACAAGAGTTATTGGATGTGTGTTCCTTTCCTAAACCACATGGATACACCATAGTCATTGCATGTATGTTCCTTGCTAAACCACATGGTTCCACCAGAGTCATTGCATGTCTGTTCTTTTCCTAAACCACATTGATCCACTAGAGTCGTTGCATGTGTGTTGTTTTCCTAAACCACTACCAGAGTCATTGCATGTGTGTTCCTTTGATAAACCACATGGATCCTCCAGAATCATTGCATGTGTGCTATTTTCCTAAACCACATGGATCCACTAGAGTCATTGCATGTGTGTTCCTTTCCTAAACCACACTGATCCACCAGGGTGATTGCATGTGTGTTATTTTCCTAAACCACCACTAGAGTCATTGCATGTGTGCTCTTTTCCTAATACCCCCACCTGAGTCATTGCATGTGTGTTCCTTTCATAAACCGAAAGATGGATCCACAAGAGTCATTGCATGTGTGTTCCTATCATAAACCACATTGTTCTACCAGAGTCATTGCATGTGTCTTCCTTTCCTAAACCACATGGATCCACCAAAGTCATCGCATGTGTGTTCATTTCCTAAATGACCACTAGAGTCAGTGCATGTGTGTTCCTTTTCTAAACCACATGGATCCACCAGAGTCATTACAAGTGTGTTGTTTTCCCAAACCACATGGATCCACCGGAGTCATTGCATGTGTCTTGCTTTCCTAAACCACATGGATCCACTAGAGTGATTGCATGTGTGTTATTTTTATAGACCACCACCAGAGTCATTGCATGTGTGTTCTTATCCTAAACCACAACCAGAGTCATTGCATGTGTGTTTCTTTCCTAAACCACATGGATCCACTAGAGTCAGTGCATGTGTCCTCTTTTCCTAAACCACATGGATCCACCAGAGTCATTGCATGTGTCTTCCTTTCCTGAACCACACTGATTCACAAAAGTGATTGCATGTGTGGTCTTTTTATAAACCACCACCAGAGTCATTGCATGTGTGTTCTTTTCCTAATACCACCACCAGAGTCAATGCATGTGTGTTCCTTTCATAAACCACATGGATCTGCAAGAGTCATTGCATGTGTGTTCCATTCCTAAACCACATGGATCCATCAGAGTCATCTCTTGTGTGTTCATTTTCTAAACGACTAGTAGAGTCACTTCAAGTGTGTTCTTTTCCTAAACCACATGGATCCACTGGAGTCATTGCATGTCTGTTCCTTTCCTAAACCACATGGATACACCAGAGTGATTGCATGTGTGTTATTTTCCTAAACCACGACCAGAGTTATTGCATGTGTGTTCTTTTCCTAAACTACCACCAGAGTCATTGCATGTGTGTTCCTTTCATAAACCGGATGGATCCACTAGAGACATTGCATGTGTGTTACTTTCATTACCCACACGAATCCACTAGATTCATTGTATGTGTGTTCCTTTCCTAAACCACATTGATCCACCAGAGTCATTGCATGGGTGTTCCTTTACTAATCCACATGGATCCACCAGAGTCATTGCAATGTTTGTTCCTTTCCTAGAACACATGAATCCACCAGAGTCATTGCAAGTGTGTTCTTTTCCTAAACCACAAGGATCTACCGGAGTCATTGCATGTGTGTTCCTTTCCTAAACCACATTGATCCACCAGAAAGATTGCATGTGTGTTAATTTACTAAACCACCACTAGAGTCATTGCATCTGTGTTATTTTCCTAATACCACCACCAGAGTGATTGCATTTGTGTTCCTTTAATAAACCAGATGGATCCACCAGAGTCATTGCATGTGTGTTCCTTTTTTAAACCAAATGGATCCACCAGAGTCATTGCATGTGTGTTCTTTTCCTAAAAAAACACAAGAGTAATTGCGTGTGTCTTCTATTCCTAAACCACATGGATCCACCAGAGTCATTGCATGTGTGTTCCTTTCCTAAACCACCACCAGTCATTACATGTGTGTTCCTTTCCTAAACCACCACCAGAGTCATTGCATGTTTGTTCCATTCCTAAACCACATGGATCCACCAGACTCATTGCATGTGTGTTATTTTCCTAAACCACCACAAGAGTCATTGCATGTGTGTTCCTTTCATAAACCACATGGATACATCATAGTCATTGAATGTGTGTTCTTTTCCTAAACCACATGGATCCACCAGAGTCATTGCAGGTGTGTTCCTTTCCTAAACCAGACTGATCCAAGATAGTGATTGCATGTGTGTTCTTTTCCTAAACCACCACTAGAGTCCCTACATGTGTGTTCTTTTCCTAATACCACCATAGTTATTGGAGTTGTGTTCTTTCCTAAACCACATGGATACACCATAGTCATTGCATGTGTGTTCCTTCCTAAACCACGTGGATCCACCAGATAAATTGCATGTCTATTCTTTTCCTAAACCACGTTGATCCACCAGAGTCGTTGCATGTGTGTTGTTTTCCTAAACCACTACCAGAGTCATTGCCTGTGTGTTCCTTTGATAAACCACATGGATACTCCATAATCATTGCATGTATGTTATTTTCCTAAACCACATGGATCCACCAGAGTCATTGCATGTGTGTTCCTTTCCTAAACCACACTAATCCACCAGGGTGATTGCATGTGTGTTCTTTTCCTAAACCACCACTAGAGTCATTGCATGTGTGTTCTTTTCCTAATACCCCCACCTGAGTCATTGCATGTGTGTTCCTTTCATAAACCACATGGATCCACAAGAGTCACTGCATGTGTGTTCCTATCCTAAACCACATTGTTTCACCAGAGTCATTGCATGTGTCTTCCTTTCCTAAACCACATGGATCTACCAGAGTCATCGCATGTGTGTTCCTTTCCTATATGACCACTAGAGTCATTGCATGTGTGTTCCTTTTCTAAACCACATGGATCCACCAGAGTCATTACAAGTGTGTTGTTTTCCCAAACCACATGGATCCACCGGAGTCATTGCATGTGTCTTCCTTTCCTAATCCACATGGATCCACTAGAGTGATTGCATGTGTGTTATTTTCCTAGAGCACCACCAGAGTCATTGCATGTGTGTTCTTTTCCTAAACCACAACCAGAGTCATTGCATGTGTGTTTATTTCCTAAACCACATGGATCCACTAGAGTCATTGCATGTGTGTTCCTTTCCTAAACCACTTTAATCCACAAGAGTCATTGCAAGTGTTATTTTCCTAAACCACATGGATCCACCTGAGTCATTGCATGTGTGTTCCTTTCCTAAACCACATGGATCAACCAAAGTCATTTCATGTGTGTTATTTTCCTAAACCAGCACCAGAGTCATTACATGTGTTTTGTTTTTGTAAACCAACACTAGATTCATTGCATGTGCGTTACTTTCCTAAACCACATGGATCCACCATAGTAATTGCATGTGTGTGTTCTTTTCCTAAACCACCACTAGAGTCATTGCATGTGTGTTGCTTTCCTAAACCACCACCATAGTCATTGCATGTGCCAGAGTCATTGCACGTGTGTTCCTTTTCTATACCACATGGATCCACCAGAGTCATTGCATGTGTGTTCCTTTTCTAAACCACACTGATCCACCAGAGTCATTGCATGTGTGTTCTTTTCCTGAATCACCACAAGAGTCATTGCATGTGTTTTATTTTCGTAATCCACCACAAGAGTCATTTCATGTGTGTTCCTATCCTAAACCACATGGATCCACCATAGTCATTGCATGTGTGTTCTTTTCCTAAACCACCGCCAGAGTCATTGCATGTGTGTTCCTTTCATAAACCGGATGGATCCACCGGAGTTATTGCATGTGTGTTCTTTTCCTAAACCACATTGATCCACCAGAGTCATTGCATGTGGTTCTTTTTATAACCCACCACTAGAGTCATTGCATGTGTGTTCCTTTCATAATCCACATAGATCCACCAGAGTCATTGCATGTGTGTTCATTTCCTAGACCACATGGATCCACTAGAGATATTGCATGTGTGTTCCTTTCCAAAACCACATGGATCCACCAGAGTCATTTCATGTGTGTTATTTTCCTAAACTAACAACAGAGTCATTGCATGTGTGTTCTTTTCCTAAACCACCAACATAGTCATTACATGTGTGTTCCTTTCCTAAACCACATGGATCCACCAGGGTCATTACATGTGTGTTCCTTTCCTAAACCACATTGATCTACTAGAGTCATTGCATGTGTGTTCTTTTCCTGAACCACCAGCAGAGTCATTGCATGTGTGTTCTTTTCATAAACCACCACTAGAGTCGTTGCATGTGTGTTGCTTTCCTAAACCACATGGATCCACCATAGTCATTGCATGTGTGTTCTTATCCTAAAACACCACCAGAGTTATTGCATTTGTGTTCCTTTCATAAACCACATGGATCCACAAGAGTCATTGCATGTGTGTTGTTTTCCTAAACCACATGGATCCACCAGAGTCATTGAAGGTGTGTTCCTTTCCTAAACCACAAGGATCCACCGAGTCATTGCATGTGTGTTCCTTTCCTAAACCACATGGATCCACCAGAGTCATTGCATGTGTGTTCTTTTCCTAAACCAGCACTAGAGTCATTGCATGTGTGTTCTTTTCCTAAACCACCACCAGAGTCATTGAATGTGCGTTCCTTTCATAAGCCACATGAATCAACCAGAGTCATTGCATGTGTGTTCCTTTCCTAAACCACATGGATCCACCAGAGTCATTGCATGTGTCTTCTTTTCCTAAACTACATGGATCCACCAGAGTCATCGCTTGTGTGTTCCTTTTCTAAATGACTAGTAGAGTCACTGCTAGTGTGTTGTTTTCCTAAACCACATGGATCCACCGGAGTCATTGCATGTGTGTTCCTTTCCTAAACCACATGGATCCACCGGAGTGATTGCATGTGTGTTATTCTCCTAAACCACGACCAGAGTTTGCATGTCTGTTCTTTTCCTAAACCACCACCAAAGTCATTGCATGTGTGTTCCTTTCATAAGCCATATGGATCCACCAGAGTCATTGCATGTGTGTTACTTTCCTAAATCACATGGTTCCACTAGAGTCATTACATGTGTGTTCCTTTCCTAAACCACATTGATCCACTAGAGTCGTTGTGTGACATCCCAATTTCCTCAACCCTGGTTAGTTGTCCAGATTGCAAAAATCAGGGGGAACAAAAACTTTTTCTTGTCCAGTGATGAAGTGTTTGCTTGTGTTTGTCTCTTCTTATGTATCTGATTGTATAGCAGATCATATACTCCTTACCTCAATATCAGTGGATAAAAGCTATTTAACAAATCTGTCTTGGCTCATTTTTACATATTCTCAAATGTTCTGGCATTTCAAAACCTGAGCCAAGATGCCTTTACAACCCTATGTATTTAGTAGCTTCTATTTGCCAAACTATGGAGATTTATACTATATAATCTCGTTATGTTCTCAAGACAGAACCTTGAACTACTTTTATCCCTAAGTTTTCCAAAACCTTGACCTCTACTCTTGGTAGAAATACCAAGAGACTCTCAACTGATTCAATCTCCAACCTTTCAAAATACCCATCCTTACCTCAAGATAAGATTGATGATAACCCTAGTAGTAGTTGATTTGCTTGTAAGATGAATTGCCTTGATCTACTGTCTGATGATTTTCCTTGTTTTGTTGTTTTACTTTTTTACTTAGGAGTAGTATGAGATACTATATGGCCCATCATCTAGAATCTAGCTAATACAAGAGTGTCAACCCTAAGCAAGTGAACCAAGTTCGATCTAATCCATAGCCACTAGTTGAACATCTAAAACCATTAACCAAATCACTTCTGAAATTATTCATTCTAGAAGCTTCCAAGTCAATAAAAACCAATATCTAGCATGGATCCTTTCTCATAAATCTACACTTCAACATCATCCATTTGATAATTATTTGGAACCTTGCACCCTCTGAAAATCATCCCCTCTTACACTCTAGTCAAAATCTTCCACTCTACCAAAAATGACTAAGTCTGGAAAACCGTTATCAACATCACATATTTGAGACTCTCTCCTTCTCAACCCTAGTGTAATTTCGGAAATTCACTTGGACCTTCTTGTAGAACATGATATGGACCACCAAGGACCACTATTGCCCTCTGCTAGACCCTACTATAACCCACTTGTTCTTGATGGTTTTGTAGACAAGAAAATAACTTTTACTGCAAATCTTATCAACATGCCTACTTTGGAAGAAGCTCACACCTACATGTTACCTTATTTTCACCAACTCCTTGCATGATTGTGTTCTACTCATAAAGGTCTATAAATACCTACTTCACTTGTTCCACACAGATCCTTGTGCTTCAAAAACCCACAAGGTTTTGAAGGCTATTTGGTAATCTGCTTTAGTAGTCTTATTCTATTCAGAGTTTGGAATCAATCCTTGGGGAGCTCAAGCATGATCAGACCCAAACTTCTGTACCATGCTGATCTACATAACTTGGTCTATCTATCCATATATCCCTTGGACCAAGGGGAGCCTTGAGCTCCAAGAAACTACCATGTTTTGATGGTATGGAAATAACATCACCCTAGATCCTTTAATTTTTGTTCCTCACCAAAATCAAGTTGGATTCTCAACACCCAAGGTTTCAAATGCTATATACACCTTGTGTACATCATATACCTTGATTATAAAGATTTATAAAACAGTATCCATAATTATTATGGCTCAAAAACTATTTAATTCATTTAATGGGCAAAACCTCCAAAACTCCTTGCATAAAGGAAAGTTTTGTTTTGCCAAAGCACTTCCCCAAATTTAAGCACATTTGAGGCATATATATCATACCCTACCCTCCCACTCCAAAAATAAATATTTTTGAAGATTTTCCATAATTATTTTTGCCCATCTTCTTAAATGGCAGAAACAAGAAAATAAATTTATTAAATACTTTAATTCATCAATAAATCTTGGGACAATTCCTCATAGTGTGAATTCATATCTAGGACCATCTCACATAAAAAACCTACCTTGCCCAATGTGAAAATAGCAAATGAGCTTCTAGAAACCATTTATGTACTATTTGAATAAATGAGATAAACATGATCTAAAATGACCCAATAAATGCCAAAATAATTCCTGGAGGTACACCTTGACTATACCTATCTACCAGCACCCTTATACCATCTTGCCAAGATTAGGTTGGAGAAATTCCTTCATAATTACTATTTGGCCAATATTTAAGATTAATCTAAACTATGATCAAAACCAACTCAAACCTCTCCAATACTTCTCCATAGCAACCACCATCACCTCCGGTTGAATCACTATAGCAGCACCCTCTCCCATGTCCTTTACCCCTTGGAAGGAGGGATATTTATATGTCATTTAATGTGTATCCCTCTTTAAATCAAAAGCTAGGCAGCTGCCACTCCCCCTCTCTCTCTCTTCCCTATGCAGCTCACAGGACCCCATCACGACCTCTGCACCACCCTCCTCACCCTTGTCCATCATGAACTGATCCACCCCGAGTTAAATAGGCCAGAGGCCACCCCGCGCCTCCCTCTGCCCCTGATTTACTCCCTCTGATGCCCACTCACCTCCCTCGAAACCCACTCCCTCTCCCCAGCTCTGCCTTGCCCGTGAGAAGCAGAACAAGGTGCGTCGACCCCCTCCCTCGTTTAAAACATAGCTCCTCCACCCCTCCGTTTCTTCCTCTTCATGTTACCCTATTGTGTTCTCCTCGAACCCCTGCATCTGACCCTGCCCTTTTCCTGGACGTGCAACAGGTCATGGGCGTTGTTCTGTTGAGGTCCAACGAGTGCATCGTCGTGGCTCGCCGGCGAGCTCCCTTCTAGAAGCGCGCATCACCATGTCACCCCTCGCCGAACTCGTCTCGGAACGCCACGTCTTCCCGTCAACTCCCCATCATCTTCCGATCCCTCCGGTGAGCTCCCTGCTGCCCATTGGCCTCCCCTAGGGTTTCGTCCCTGTTTTCGATGCAAGATGAGGAAGACGGCCTCTGCGCTGTCTGATCCCTCCTAATCACATGGTCCTCCTCCTCCCTTACCTCTTCGCCCCGCTGTATGGCTGATGAGCGGGCCCGTTTGTGGCCGTTCGAACGCTGCGGCTCCCGCACGAGCTCGCTCACGAGGTGGGTCGGTCGGCACCGCGTGGCCCATCTTCCCTCAGATCCAGCCCGCGTTACAGTGTTCCTTTTTTTCTTTAAGTTAATTTGTTTTGTTTCTAGAACTATTTGTTTACCTGTTGGTTTAATTCAATTTAAAATTGGAAAACCACTCAAAACGAGCAGATCTAAAATATCACATGACTCTGGGTGTTTTCTCAAACATTCAGAGCTTGTACCTTCCCAAATTAATATACCTTATTTTGTGGTAATTAATCTGGTAAATAGTATCCGTTTTCAATCTGTAAATCCCTCAGTAGGTTACCTTGGTCCAAATGAAATGAAACAAGATTTTACTGGTAGGTATTCACTATACCTATCCTTGAACACTGGTCCCATGCATTTTGGAGCTTTTTTCAGTCTTTAGAAAATTCCCTATGTAAATCTACATACGATTTTGGGATGATTCAGATGTGGTACTTCAAGGCCTACAAACATATAGCAGCTCAAATTTTATTGTGCTCTGATTTAATTTTTGTGAAATAAATATATCTGTCTAAGGTTGTTTTGTAGAAAAATCACTACTAGAGTTTCACAACTAAAAAATGGGTGATTCCAATTTCTATAGAAAGGTTTTCAAACCGCCTACCATGTAACCTTGGAATCACATCAATGGCTTGTGTAGACTTAATCTGGTGAAAAAGACAATATAACTACAAAACTGACTTAGGAAATTTCCTGAGAGCATTCTGTTAAATATTTCTAAGTGACATCGACTCTCACTAAACCAGTCCATCAAACCCTACTTAACAATCCAAGGAAATAATATTTGCACTCTCGGAGCTTTTCTGATGAATTATTTCCTAAAACTAGAGTTTTATTCACTAGGAAATGCATAATAAATCAATGGATTTTGATAACATAGTGAAACCACTTTTGTTGGCTTCATATTATCATTACCTATCTGATGGTATCATTTTTATATAATGATATTATACAAAACGAAGCCTTGGACTTAAGTTCCTTAATTAAGTGATGTATGCCACATAAATCATAAACAAAACTCCACCAGTGCAAATAAAGTATTTCCAATTTCTATAAACTCAATATATCAAAACCTACTCAAGTGAATAATGCGTTGAATGTTTATTTTCTGTACGATATTGATGTTTGTATGCCTGGTGTTGATTGTGACCTTTGTTTGCTTGCATGTGATCCATATCGACGATAGATGCGATTATATCGGAGACCAGAAGAAGTTGGTTATTATTATCTGGTTATTATGGTTTTCTAAGGAGAATTCTAGTGACATATATTGCCAGATTGCTGATCTCAGGCAAGCAACCTTCTTGCTCATAAGCCTTGTTCTACTGTTTTACTTATGCATGTTTAATCTACTGTTTTATGAAAACTGCACTGTTTACTATATGATGTTGTATATCTAGTAGTGTCTTGGCTCCTCCAAACCATTACTCAATGGTACTACTAAGTACAACCCTCTTGATGATACCTACTTGTCCCTAGTATGGTAGATGGTGTAATACACCATACCCTTTGGAGACCCCGATTTAGCCGAAGCAAAGCTATAGAATGGGAAGGCCCCGGAAAAGATTACAAAATGTTTTATGATGAAACCTTGGTGAGGTTTGACCTACAAAGAGAAGTTTGAGAAAGAAAAAGGTTTTCGTTTTACAAAAGATGTTGAAGGAAAGAGGAGGTAAAATGTTTATGAATACGCACCCGGTTCTTTGTAGCTTTAGCTATAACAACTGAATCCGTGCAACCACATCACTCTGAAATGGGACAGGGCTAGGATTAATGTTTGTTTACTCTGGTATAAGGTTTCTACAACTACTATAGGGGATTTCAAAATCATGGAGTGTGGGTCTTCTCTTGTAAAGGTCCATGTGAGACATCGACCTGGAGAAGGAACGAAAGGTCTACGGCCTCCACGCGTTACTATGAGCCCCTCATTGAAAGCTCACACTTTGTGTAGTTCAAAAAGCGCTCCGGTCCTCCACGCGTTACTATGAGCCCCTCATTTAAAGCGCACACTTTGTGAAGTACAAAAAGCGCTCCGGTTGGCTTGGGAACTATATAGGGAGTCTCGGTGTTGAGGGGAAAAACACTCATAGGGTAGGCACTTATATTGGAGTGGGCATCCGGAGAGTCTTGATCAGTTACTCAACCCATGGTTGGTTATATCAGGGTAGGGTACCCGGATGGTGTGTGTACAGTGTATAACCTCTGCAGAGTGTAAATCTATTCGAATAGTGTCCACACCCGGATTTTTAATCCTAGATGCCTATTATGCCATACCTCGCAATCCCAGGATTACCATTTTTGCGAGACATAACGGATTGGATATCACAGTACATCATCCATTACAAACCATACTTAAGGTCTTACACAAATAAGGATCTCATGATCCAGACTTAATACAACAAGCAGCGGAAATAAAAGATAAGCGTAGTGGTGGGGTCCATCTTCAGGGGCACATGCAATGCTGACGAAGGAAGATAGTCCTAGTTATCATAGCCGTACTATTGGCCATCATCTTGATAGTATCCTTCATAGTCTGGCCATGATAATAGCCAGGGACAAAAGCCATGAGTACTCTTTAAGTACTCCCAAACTACCACTAACAAGTATTATGAAGCTAGATTAAAGTGATAACTCTATAATTAACTATAAAGTGAAGTTTGAAACCTAAGCTGAGTTCTGAAGCAAAGAAAGATAAAGTAAAGCTCTAGAATCATTTAAGTTGGGAAAAACTATTGTCATAAACACAACCTTGTTGTGGTCAAGTCAAGATCCGTCATTCATTTCAAAGTATTTAGAAAACATCTGACAACGAAACAGTATGGCCATTCCAACTGTCCATAACCACGGACGCGGCTATTCGAATAGTTTGACACTCTACAGAGGTGGTACACTTTCACCACAAGATTCGATACATTTGTCAGGGATAACCCTGAATCATCATACTTAGTATGCAGATAATCAAACATAACCTTCCCTTTACACACCCTAGTATAAGCACCTCTCCTATGAGCATGGCCTCCCAACCATGACCATCAGTAATCTTGGGCACTGCATAGGTGGACAACATGAGAGGTAGCCTCAACTCACACCTCTCCCCTGAGGGAACTAATACTAATGCATATAAATTTCCAGCTAAGCCTTAACCAATTCAGGTAATGTGGTTGTACGGTAAATTTGGAATGGTATCGCATCCGAATCCAACCATCAGTTTTATAAAAGGGTTCAGGCTCATGCCCCAACATTTTCATCATCATCAATCATTTGTGTTTCTCAACACATGTCAAAACAGCTCAATAGAATGACTCATCATTCCAAGGTTTTCATAATTCATTTTCACCAAGTGTTCCCATCTACAGTGACTCAAGTTTTTGGATCTACTCTAGAATACTAAGTTAAGAGTGTTCACTAAGGTGGTAAAATGGGTTCAATCGCATGCCATAGAATGACATTTAAAGGTTTCTAAATAGGTCAAGTTTTATACTTTTTATGCTACCTTCTAAACAAGTAAAGAACTTTGTATAAACTAAGAGGGTAAAACTTGTAACTGAGACTTGGGGTACCAATAGGTAAAGGGGGTGTGATCAAGACATGCCTAAGGCATCTTAGCTAAACCATCTAGTTGATCCTAGCCTGTTAAACACTAAACTTGCAAGTGTTAGCTTGCATTGTTAATGGTGGCTTGCACTTAAAAGTGCTAGTTTGCTAATAGTAGCTTGCCTTGGTTGGTGTAGTGGTTGAAGTTTTCTTCTTCTTCTTATTCTTGGTAGAACTCCTCCTCCTCAAAAGCTTGGTCGGTACTATCATCTATAAATACATAGGGAGTGCACAATCACCAAACAATACTTAACTAAACTAAGTAGCATTCTAAGGCACACCTTGGATGATCTTTTATCATCACAAGCATCACAAGTTTAATTCCATAGTTTCATTCTTTTTATTTTAGAAAAGTAATTTCTACTCATTGAGAAATTAACTAAAATTTCATATTCACCACCAAAATATGGGATCATGTGGACACATGTCCTCACCACATATTCTAACATGTGGGAATGAGATTTAAAGGTTGGATCAACATTACTTTGGTTTAAGTTCATTATTTAATGATTTAAAGTGACTAGAAATGCCTATATAGCATTATTTTGGTACTAGTCCAAAGTCACTGCATGTAAACCTTAATATTATTACATATTTGGATAGATATGATGAAATGTGATTTTTGAGAGTTAGAATCAACTCAAAATCTAACTTGGTTGATTTTATAAAAATGTTGCAAGTTGCAAATGCTTATGTCTTCTTATTTTTACTAGGAGAGATCTATAACTCTAATTGAATTAAATCCAACGGTCTTGGATAGATTATCTTAATACCTTTCAGGCAAAATTAGTTTCATGCAATTTGGATTTGTAAAACTACCAGAATTAAATTTTAAAATAGTGGACAGAAACTAGATTAACTAAAAAGAAAAAATCCAGATTTGAATGTGTGGGCTAGCGCGGGAAACGACGTGGGCTGGCCCAGTGGCCCTCCGCGGTGCGGGGCTCAGCTGACAGGGGGGTCCGGCTTGTCAGCGGCACTTAACACGCGAAACGGTACGCGCACTGTGGGCCATAGGACTAGAAGGCAGATCTACGGCTGAGGGTCGTCGTCGACGACGAACAGCTCGCCGGCGAGCTCGAACCCTAGCGGCTCAGTGGGGGTCTGCTGGGGACGTACCAGGGCTCCAGCAGGGTCGGCGAGGCGGGCAAACGAAGTGGAAGACGACGGCGAGGCTAGGCGCGGTTGCGGCGGAGCTTGGGGTGGTCGCAATCAACAGCACCCTTCTCCTCCTTCCGCGCCTGCTCCGGCTCCAATTCCAGCGAGGCAGAGCTCGCCTTGCTCCAACTAGAGGTGGGTGAGGTTCAGAGAGCTGAGGGGAGTGGAATGGTGTGGAGAAGAGAGGCTGAGGAGGGCTCCTTTTATAGGCCCGACGGTGATACCGAGCGGGATGGGCAGGCGATGGTTGCGACATGGCTACGGCGGGGTAGATGCATGGCTACGGGTGGCGATCGACATGTGGTTCTGTAACACCCTCAAATCGGCCCTATGCAAGTTTTAGCCCTTTCCACCAAACCGGCATAGAAACGATTCAAGGACGCCCACCAGACACTTTCATGCGGGTGGAAAACGAAGTAATACCATTACACAACAGTCCTCGATGGGACCCAGAGAACAGATATATATACAACAGTGACTCAACGAGTCAAGAATATAGATATACAATACAAAGATCCAAATCACCTTGAAAACGATAGAGCGTCCGACTACGGACAAGATGCAAATGGGGCTAAGAGCCCTGAAGAATAACCAATGGCGTCCATAACCCTGCCCAGGCCAAGCCGGAAGGGTAACCCTACTAACGACGTCGATCTCAAACCTGCTAAAACAAAAGGGGTGCCGACAAAGGGCCAAGGAAAAAGAGGAGCGTCAGTACTAAGGAGCGGCCGCGTAGCGGCACTAAACAACCTATAGAGACTTTGTGAACCTGGTGGCTATTAGAGAGGGATAAGAAAGACCTATTCGGATCCAACCTGAGACTACACCAAACATACCCATCCTGGTATTTCCCCCTCGGGACCAAACGAGGAAGTCGGACCGAGGAACTCACACGGTTGGCAATTTTACTCATTCCATTATGGTTGCAGCAATTACTAATCTGATATAGATAGCATGAGTCAAACTAATAGCATAAGTAGTGGGCAGTTTTAATCACCATTCCGTTGTAGTTGGAACATTTACTAGTCAGATATAATTGTCCTGAGGAATCCCAAAACCCAGCAGTTGTTGGCACTTTTATCACATTCCATTGGAGTTGCAATACTTACTAGGTAGGTATAGTGTGACACAGATCACCAGAGATCCACCAGCTGTTGGCATTTTTAATATCCATTCCGTTATACTTGAGCTGATTACTAGTCACATATTAAGTCAAATTTATAGCACTACTTTAGTTATGCTTGTCTATGATCGAGATACTGTGCTCCAAGTCGTCCATAACCGCGGACACGGCTTTCAGAAAGTTTTACCCTGCAGGGGTGCACAAATAGGAACACACACTCGATCAACCTCGGAAAAACCAACTCAAAACCCAACGAGGCATTCACGACAAAGCAATCACAGGATTCAGAAATATTTCAGGGGGCCACCCCACTAAGCTACCCGCAACGAAGTTGGCCGGCTCCAGAACGGACCCAAGGTTTGTGTCAATGGTTGTAAATGACTGGGAACCCGAAAGTGTGACTGGGCTTGTCGATACCGCGAAAACATTCCACGTTCCAAAACAGTACAGGTGCTCCACGCACAATCTTAAATAAAGCAGTAAAGCATGGCATAGGTACAGAATAGTAATAAAGCCCCAAACTACTTGTGGCCCCAAGAAATAGAAATGAATCAAGCTCTGGCTCAGGGGGGTCCATAAGGCCTCCTGGATGTGGATAGTGCGAAAAATCAAGGAACAGGTATCAAGTACTCGGGGTCCTACGGGACACAAGTGAGCGTGGGAGAACCAAATAAAGTCATGATCATCTCCACCGGTGCCTCTGCATTAGTTATATCTAGCATTTTATTAGTTGTATTTAAAGTCATGATCATCTCCACCGGTAAGCATCTCCACCATTAACATATGCCAGCATTGCAACAACTGTGGTACTTGACAACACGAGATCACTCCTGAGCAAGCGACTACGACTCGCAAGGCCAGCTACCTACCAAACACAGGTAATAGGAGGTGCCCAAGGAAATATAGAGGCTGCACGGGATATAACTGGGATACGGAAACTAAAGCATCGCGACACGGATAGCAATAGATCAACAGGAGGAAATAAAGACTATAAATGCAAAATAGGTAGAAGGGGGAGAGATGCTCGCCTGAAAAACACTGACGAAGATACACCGGAGAACTTGTCGATACTTGCATCCACTCAACGCCCTAATCCGTGAAGAAGCAAAACACTAAAAGAAACAAATGATACAATAATTACAACTAATGCGGAAGATCCAACATGATCATGATATAGAAAGATGCGGTACAATTTAGTAAAATTAATCGGAATCTTAATCCCAACAAGTAATTAAATGATTCAAGTTATTTTCTAACCACCAACATTTTAATGTTGTTCGACATCCAAAGTAAGGCATGGGTGGACTACACAATTTTAAAAGAAATGGGAATATTATTATAAGGATTTCCCAGTTACCCCACATGTTAATTAATAGATGATATTCAAAACTACCAGTAAATGACATGATACATGATGCAAGCATAAGCATGTATGACGTATTATTATTCTCCCCATTTTCCTAATCATTTTTCATACATAACGTCTTTCATTTAGACTTACAGATCAAAAGTTACAAAATAACAAGATTTACAAATTATATATAAAAAAGAAGAAACGAAGAAGTAGAAGGGAATAGAGATTCGTGCTGTATGGGGTTCATCCAGAATGAGATAGAGTCAAAACTGAGATGAGTTTCCGATTTTGGAAAGGGAAAACATGGCAAAAAATAGTGGATATATGGGCCAGCTAGAATTCGAACTAGGGAGCACCGGGGTGGAGGAAAATGCGGCCAACTGCCTGGTTGATGGTTTGGAAACTGATTGATATTAACAGTCTTTGTGTGGACGGGATCCGAGTGTTGTTACTGAACCAAGAACTGCCCCCATTAAATAAATTTCGTCGACAGCTACCGTGAAGAAAACAAGAAGTAAAACAGAAGATAAACATGAGACAAGGGACTCGATCTGAGAACCTAGTGCTTGCAATATGAAGTTGCTACCACCAGCTTGGCTTGTGAGTTTTGCTGGTTCAAGGGCGACGCCGGAGATGAGACATACATGCTCGCAAACACAGGTACAAACACAGCAGCATGACTGTTAGCTGAACTACACTGAAGTCTGAAAAAAACGACAGCGGCGGCAGTCTGATTTGACGAATATTAGAGGATGATTGCGAGCGACACAATGCTCCGATTTGGACACGGTTTCGTGCTGGCAGAAGCTGGATACACCGGGAAAAAATTCGCATGCTCAACAGAGGCTAGGGGCGCTGGAGTTGGTCGGAAACTTGACGGATTCAGAGGGTAAAAGGAGGGAGGCGCGTGCGCATGCTGACATCAGACTCAGCGAGCGGCACGAACGGTGTCGGACAGTGGGGGGCGTTAGAAGGCACGGGAGAGAAAGGGGAGGTGACGGGGAGAAGTAGGAGCTCACCACCGGGCCGATTGGCGAAGCGGAGGACGCTGGTGTCGACGGGGACATCGGTGCTGGCGAGGTTCACTAGAACGGCGACGACGTGCTGCAGCGCCTCCTCGCGCCTAAACATGTACAGATGATGTAGACGGTGCGGCGTCGCTCCTTCCTGCAGGGCTTCTCCAAGGTAGCAGATGGCCACCAGCATGGCTTCCATGAGGATTTTGTGACAGCGAAGAAAGAGCAACGAAGAGGATAGGATGGAGCAGATCGAGATGAGGAGTGGTTGGAAGATGCTTTTGCTTTGCTATTGTTTTTGTGGACAGGAAGGAAGCAAGAACGATCGAGCACGGCGTGAACTAGATGAGAAACATGACCAAGTCGTTGTGGTACAGCAAGAGTTGGGTTTAGGTTAGCTTAAGGTTCAGACTAGGAGCTGGATTGGTGGGTTGATCAGATAGATAGGAGAATAGAGGGGCTAGGCATGGGAAGGAAAAGAGGGGATTGAGGTATTTATCTAGTCTAAAGTAGATTAGATGAGACTAGTTTTAGGCTAAAACTTTAGATGGGCCTTTTGCCTAATTTTATTTTTAGAGAAATAAGAAAAAAACTTTATGGTCACGTAACGGACCGGAAAAATATTGTTTTAATTTAAAATAACAAAGAGAGATGACAGCTTAATATATATTAGACCGTACAGATATTTTGGAAAAACAAAATACGGTGTTCAATAAAAAACTTTTGCGCTTAGAAAAATGCAAGAAAAATATGCATGATGACATGACGATGCTCAAATGCAATGTAGCATGATGACATGACCATGCGGTCATGATGATGCACACCGACAAACCACATCGATTTTCTAGTAGTGGTTTTAGCGGGATGCCACAGGTTCCCTGCCGGTGCTCTAGGCATTGAATGCAGCCGTAGGGGCGGTGGCACGCGGTCTGGGCGAGGTGGCGCTCTGGGCGGCAGAGGCGGCGGTGTCCACGGCGAGCGGTGGCTGTGAGGCATTGGGCGGCCAGCAGGGGTGTCTAGGGTGTTCTCCAGGTCGAGGCGGAGCGGCGGGCGTGGGCTGCGGCCAAGGGGCGGTCTGGTCGAGCGGGGACAGAGCGCGCTCTAGGGGCGGCACCGGCATGGTGCGGTGGCACTGGGCGCGGTTTTTCCTCGGTGGTCCACTTCACTCCTTGGCTCGGGCAAGGGACAGGGGGTGGCGGTGAGCTCCTGGCTACCTCCTAGACATGGCGAGGGAAGCGGGAGTGGTCTGCTGCAGCGAGGCAAGGTTTGGCCGGCGAGGCATGGCTCGGCCAAAGGACCCAGTCGAGCCCTAACTAGAAAAGTGCATGGGTGACCAAATTTAGGACAAAGTAGGCGCGGAAGATCCACATGCAACAAAACATCCCTCACGAGTTCCAAACCTGACCTTCTTTAAGCTGCTTCGACTACGGGAACCACAAGGAAAACGGAACACGAGCGGGAATGTGGGAGTGGGTCCTTCCAGGCATGGCATGCCCTGGGGGCTAGGGACAAGGGAGAGGGGTGTTAAGGGCTTGGTTAGACTAGGAGGAGACATAGGAGATAAATGGTGATCAAATGGGGGTAAAACCCTGTTCAAAACAGTGAGCTATGATTTAGGTTTAAACTTGCCTGCCAAGTGTTTGATTAAATGGCCGCATGAAAGAAATTTTTGAATTTTGGTTTCAAATTTTCTGAGTAATCTCCACTAGTGCTAGGTACTCTCTGGTTGCAAGGGTTTTGAAAGTGGAGCTCAAATAGAGGGGTTTTGAAATAGGGGTGATCTATGCATATGCACTAGATTCAATTTTCAAATGCAAATTAAAATAAGTAACGGAATGTTTTTAGCAAATCCAAAGGTGTACCTTGGTACCTCATTATGTGTACTAGCAAGGGGTATAAAGATCAAGAATTGTTTCTGTTAAGAAATGAGTGCTAGGAGTAGCCAAAGTAGGCATGAGAGTGAAATTGGCCAAAATGACCATTCCTCCTTTTTAATTCTTTTTGATTTGATTTTCTTTATGAAAAGTTTGGGAATGATGTAGATGATGTTTAAATCACCTAAGAAACATTTTACAAGCATTGGATCACTCAATCATGGCATTTCAAACAACTCCTATTTTAAATGCACACATGTATGAATGCTTTCATTTTAAATTTGGAAAAGTTTTTGTTAACCCCATTTGTGATTGATTTGATCTTGATAGGATTGGATTGAAGTTTTGGGATGTTACAAACCTTCCCCCTTAAACAAAATCTCGTCCCGAGATTTACAAAGGAAACTAGGAACTAAAGAGATCTGGGAACTCTGTCCTAATGTAATCTTCTCGCTCCCAAGTAGCTTCCTCCTCGGTATGGTTGCTCCACTGAATCTTGAGAAACTTGATACTCCTAGTCCTGGTGGTTCTGTAAGCTTCTTCTAAGATACGGATGGGTAGTTCCTGATAAGTCAGATCATTGTTGATTTCCACAGCTCGGTGATCGATGTTCTTGAAAACTTCAGTCTTCTCGGGCACTTCCAGACATTTGCGAAGTAACGAGATATGGAACACATTGTGGATGGCTGACATCTCTTCAGGCAGTTCCAGCTGATATGATACTTCTCCTCGACGGTTCCGAATCTTGAAAGGTCCGATATATCTGGGGGCTAACTTTCCCATTAGACTAAAGCGTTGAGTTCCTTTCAAGGGTGAAACCTTGAGATATACAAAATCTCCGACATTGAAAGTCAGGTCTCTCCTTCTCTTGTCAGCATAACTCTTTTGTCTGGACTGGGCGGTCTTGAGGTGCTCACGGACTTTGTGAACTTTCTTTTCTGCTTCGCGGAGAATGTCAGGTCCGAAAATCTGACTCTCTCCTACTTGCGACCAATTTAAAGGGGTACGACATTTTATTCCGTATAGGAATTCAAATGGTGCCATCTGCAAACTAGCTTGATAATTGTTGTTATATGAGAATTCCGCGAAAGGCAGGCAGTCTTCCCATTTTGATCCGTATTCTAGCACACAAGCTCTAAGCATATCCTTTAGGATCTGGTTGACTCTCTCAGTTTGTCCATCTATTTGTGGGTGATATGCTATGCGGAAGTTCAACTTGGTTCCTAATCCTTCTTGAACTTTCTGCCAAAATCTTGAGGTAAACTGGGTTCCTCGATCTGATACAATGGTCTTGGGGGTTCCATGCATACTAACAATCCTAGCAATGTATAGCTCTGCTAGCTTTGCACTCTGGTAAGTTGTCTTGACAGGTATAAAGTGGGCTACCTTGGACAGTCTATCAACTATGACCCAGATTGATTCATTTCCCCTACTAGATGTAGGTAAACCGGTGATAAAGTCCATTCCGACGGAATCCCATTTCCATTCCGGAATCTGCAATGGTTGCAACAGTCCTACAGGTCTCTGATGTTCTGCTTTGACTCTTTGACAGATGTCACATTTGGCGATGTAGCTTCCGATCTCCCTCTTCATCTTGTGCCACCAAAATTGCTCTTTCAAATCCTGATACATCTTTGTTCCTTCGGGGTGGATAGAATAAAGAGTATCATGAGCTTCCTTCATGATAACTTGCTTCAACTCTGAATCTGCTGGCACACAGATACGTCCTTTGTACCACAGTACTCCTTCATTTTCGGTGAATCCATGTACCTTTCCTGTAGCAATATGACGCTTGATTCCGTCGATACTTTCATTTCCCTTCTGGGCTTCCTTGATTTGGCTAATCAAAGTGGGTTGAAGTTCAATGCTAGCTAGGAATCCTTTGCTAACTAATTTAGTCCTGAACTGTTCCAATTCTTCATACAAACCTAGTTGCTTCTCCTTGATCATGGTGTTAAGCCTACACGGCAATCTGCTAAGAGCATCCGCTACCACATTGGCTTTGCCGGGGTGATAGTGAATGTCAAGGTCATAATCCTTGATTAACTCTATCCATCTTCTTTGCCTCATATTCAGCTCCTTCTGAGTGAAGATATACCTCAAGCTTTTATCATCTCAGTAAATCTCACAGAGATTACCCATCAAATAATGACGCCATGTCTTCAATACTAGAACTAAAGCTGCTAGCTCAAGATCATGGGTCGGATAGTTCTCCTCATGCTGCTTCAGTCGAGATAGGTACGTGATGACTTTGCCTTCTTGCATCAATACACATCCTAGACCAATCTTGGATCCGTCGCAATACACATCAAAGGGCTTCTTGATGTCGGGCATGACCAATATTGGGGCTGATATCAATCTCTTCTTCAGCTCCTGAAAACTGGCTTCATATTTGTCTGTCCATTCAAACTTCTTGTCCTTTTTCAACAATTGGGTCATTGGTCAGGCTATGCTCGAGAAATGCACGGACTTGGGTTTGAGTGGTTGGGGCTTCCCATTCTTCGAAATCTTTGATCTTGGCGGGGTCAACAGAGACTCCTCCGGCAGACACAATATGTCCTAGGAATCCTACTTCCTTCAGCCAAAACTCACACTTGCTGAACTTGGCATATAACGGATGCTCTCTCAGGGTTTCTAGGATAACTCTCAGATGTTGCTCATGTTCTTCTTCTAACTTGGAGTAGATAAGGATGTCGTCGATAAACACAACTACAAACTTATCTAGGAAATTCATAAAGATCTTATTCATGAGATTCATGAAATAAGCAGGGGCATTGGTTAATCCAAAAGACATAACCGTATACTCGTATAAACCATAGCGAGTAGTAAAGGCGGTCTTTGGAATATCCGTTGCACGAATCTTAAGTTGGTGATAACCAGTCCTAAGATCAATCTTTGAGAATACCTGGGCTCCAGTAAACTGATCAAATAAATCCTCTATCTTTGGCAAGGGGTACTTGTTCTTGATGGTGACATCGTTCAACTTTCTGTAATCTATACACAGACGGTTGCCTCCATCTTTCTGTCGACAAATAACACTGGTGATCTCCATGGCGATGCACTTGGTTGAATCAAACCTTTTCCTAGCATAGCATCCAACTACTTCTTCAGTTCCACTAACTCTGAGGGGTTCATGCTATAGGGCCTCTGGCTATAGGTCTAGTTCCCGGGATTAGTTCGATAATAAACTCAATATCCCTATCCGGGGGCATACCTGGCAATTCATCTAGGAATAGGTCTGGGTATTCACAAACTACTCTGACTTGGTCTATGGTGGGCAAGGCTACACTTTGGTTGCACTTGAGTTGACGGGGTAAGGTTTCAGAGATATGCTCTAATGTGACTCCAGAACCACTAGTCATGGTGATGGCTTTCTTAGAATAGTCTATCAATCCTTTATGCCTTGACATCCAGTCCATACCTAGTACTACTTCCAAACCTTTGGTTCCAAATACAATTAGGTTGGCAAAAAATCTATCCCATGTATTCTGATAGGTACCGCTTTGCAAATTTTTCTAGCTTTGGTTGTTGAACCGGGGATTTGAACTATCATGACATGCTTCAGGTTGGTTGGACGAATCTTACTAGTGCATGCACATTCTTCGGTGACAAATGAATGCGATGCTGCCGAATCAAACAATACTCTTGCTAAAACTGAGTTGACAGAAAACATACCCAACACTACATCTGGCGCTTCCTGGGCTTCTTCTACATTCATGTGGAAGAGACGGCCGTTGCGGTTGTGAGGGTTCCCTGGGGCAAATCTCCTTCCTGGTTGAACACGACGCTGCTGCTAAGCTGGGGCATTCACATTGACATTGGCTGCAGTCTTCTTGGGACACTCATTGGAGTAGTGACCTTTCACTCCACACTCAAAACAAGTGATCTGGGACTTGTCCTTGACTGCAACAGGTACAGCATTGCTGCTAGTTCTGGGTGCAGTGTTGTTGTTGTTGTTGTGGTTCTTGGGAGGTGCACGGTTGAAATTGTTGGAATTACCAGAGTTGTGATTGTTTCCTCCAGACTTCACATTGCCTCCGCTACGGTTGGGGTAGCTTGGGCAAGAATTTTGGGGTCGGTTGTTCCTTGGTGCATATCCTGGTGAAGGGTTGGGACGGTACTTCTGGTGACTGTTGGATCCAGACTACTGCATCATATGACGCTTGCAGTTGTTGTTTGCCTGTTTAATCTTCCCTTCCATCTGGATGGCAGAGTTGACTAGCTCTTTGAGATCCTGGAAGCGGATGTTGACGAGGACAGTCTGCATCTCATAATGCAGTCCGTTCAAGAATCTCTCCTTCTTCTTGGTCTCCATGTTGATCTCATCAGGTGCATATCTAGCAAGTGACAGGAATCTGTCACGGTACTCTACCACAGTCATTCTTCCTTGCTTCAATTCGCGGAACTCATCTCGCATTCTGTTGACTAGACCCTGCGGCACATGGGTACGACTGAACTTGACTTTGAATGCTTCCCATGTCATCACTTGACCATGGTTCATATTGCGGATGCTATTCCACCAAGCTTTTACTTCTCCTACCAGATAGTGGGTTGCGAAGAGAACTTTCTCATTTTCATCAACTCTGGCAACTTCTAAGCTGTTCTCCATAGTCTGTAACCAGTCATCAGCATCTAATGGGTTCTCAGATTGATTGAAGATTGGGGGATTGGTGTTCTGAAAGTTTTTGAGTTTGGATCCCTGGTGATCCTGATTTCCATGCCCTTGGTTGTTGAGAGCCATCTGGGCGATCTGTTGAAGTGTTGCTAAGTTGGCTTGGTGTTCTGCCCTGCTTGCTTCACGGTCTGCTATGAGATTCTTCAAGATCTGCAGCATTGGGTCTTGCGACAAGATGCTCCCTCCTTGGTTTCCACGAGTCATCTGAAGATTGAGATATAGGGGTAAGAGGGAAATTCTAAGGTTCAGGGTTTTGGGTTTTCAAAGCTAAAACATTGAGTTAGACTCAGGTTTTTCACTAACTTCATTTTCATTCATGCAAGCAAGCACACGATACAACACACACCACTACAATCAAAGGGAAAACATATGGTTTGAAGAACCATTCTGCAAACTAAGATACAGTGAGATCGATACATCTCATGCTACGACAGTGCTCTAGTGCATCTACTCATCGTCGATGAAGTCGGAGTCCTCATCATCAGTGTAGAAGTCTACGGCATCCTCCGCCAGAAAATCATCATCGTTGCTGAGGTAAGAGTCCATGTTTCCCTGGATGTCTTCACCCTCACCTTCTTCTTCCTTTGCTGCAAGCTGAGCTTCCAGCTCCTTGACGGTCTTCTCGAGGTCGGCCACCTTCTTGCAAAGACAGGCGATGGTGCTATCCTTCTTGGCACGCTGGCGGCGAAGATACTAACGGTCTTGGACAAGCAGTGCGAAAGTCTGGGCCTTCTGGTCGGCAATGGCACGGTTATGGTTAGCTAACTCTCTAGCATTGTCCAGTTCCTGCTATCTGTCGTGAAGCAAGAAGTCAAGGTTCTCCACTTGACTCCTCAACTCGGGGTGGCCCGGCATCTCCATTGGCATTCCCATGAAATCACGTCTTGCATAGTGGGCTAAACGGGTTCCTTGGGTCTTGTTGACACTGAGGGCACATAGACGTGCGAGAGATTCATGCATTGCCCTGGATAATCCATCTAGCCAGTTGTTCTCTCTCACGGAGAACTGAATTCTCCCAGAAGTTGGTGCTTCAATGCTTCCTCTAAGATCTGCGGTGACTAGCCACTATAGGTCTCCTCCTGGGGGTCCTAGAACTTGAGCTCCAAGAAACTCGGGTGCGGGCGTCCCAGTAACTCTAACAGTGAATCCAGATCCATCTCGAAGATCAGCTGACCTCTGTTTCCCAACGGGTAAAACTTGCTGAACCGAGTCTCCATCTACAAGAATTAAGGATGAGGAAGTTAGTGAAGTGATCAAGTGTGTCAAATTTTAAGTAGTAGTGGAAGAATTTTGAGGAACATGAATTTTTGAGAAAGAATCCACAAGGGTAAGAGAGGAGATAGTTTTTTTCATAAATACTCACTTTGGTTTGGAAACTAAGTTTTTGTTTGACGTCAATTCTAACTAGGGTCTCCTATGGTCAGGATGGCTCTGATACCAACTTGACAACACCCAGATTTTTAATCCCAGATGCCCGTTATGCCATACCTCACAATCCCAGGATTACCATTTTTGCGAGACATAACGGATTGGATATCACAGTACATCATCCATTACAAACCATACTTAAGGTCTTACACAAATAAGGATCTCATGATCCAGTCTTAATACAACAAGCTGCGGAAATAAAAGATAAGCGTAGCGGTGGGGTCCATCTTCAGGGGCACATGCAATGCTGACGAAGGCAGATAGTCCTAGTTATCATAGTCGTCCTGTTGGCCATCATCTTGATAGTCTCCTTCATAGTCTGGCCATGATAATAGCCAGGGAAAAAAGCCATGAGTACTCTTTAAGTACCCCCAAACTACCACTAACAAGTATTATGAAGCTAGATTAAAGTGCTAACTCTATGTCTAACTATAAAGTGAAGTTTGAAACCTAAGCTGAGTTCTGAAGCAAAGAAAGAGAAAGTAAAGCTCTTGAATCATTTAAGTTGGGAAAACTATTGTCATAAACACAACCCTGTTGTGGTCAAGTCAAGATTCGTCATTCATTTCAAAGTATTTAGAAAACATTTGACAACGAAACAGTATGGCCATTCCAACTGTCCATAACCACGGACGTGGCTATTCGAATAGTTTGACACTCTGCAGTGGTACACTTTCACCACAAGATTCGATACATCTGTCAGGGGTAACCCTGAATCATCATACTTAGTATGCAGATAATCAAACATAACCTTCCCTTTACACACCCTAGTATAAGCACCTCTCCTATGAGCATGGCCTCCCAACCATGACCATCAGTCATCTTGGGCACTGCATAGGTGGACAACATGAGAGGTAGCCTCAGCTCAGACCTCTCCCGTGAGGGAACTAATACTAATGCATATAAATTTCCAGGTAAGCCTTACCCAATTCAGGTAATGTGGTTGTACGGTAAATTTGGAATGGTATCGCTTCCGAATCCAACCATCAGTTTTATAATAGGGTCAGGGCTCATGCCCCAACATTTTCATCATCATCAATCATTTGTGTTTCTCAACATATGTCAAAACATCTCAATAGAATGACTCATCATTCCAAGGTTTTCATAATTCATTTTCACCAAGTGTTCCCATCTAAAGTGACACAAGTTTTTGGATCTACTCTAGAATACAAAGTTAAGAGTGTTCACTAAGGTGGTAAAGATGGGTTCAATCTCATGCCATAGAATGACATTTAAAGGTTTCTAAATAGGTCAAGTTTTATACTTTTTATGCTACCTTCTAAACAAGTAAAGAACTTTGTATAAACTAAGAGGGTAAAATTTGTAACTGAGACTTGGGGTACCAATAGGTAAAGGGGGTGTGATCTAGACATGCCTAAGGCATCTTAGCTAAACCATCTAGTTGATCCTAGCATGTTAAACACTAAACTTGCAAGTGTTATCTTGCATTGTTAACACATGTCCTCACCACCAAAATATGGGATCATGTGGACACATGTCCTCACCACATATTCTAACATGTGGGAATGAGATTTAAAGGTTGGATCAACATTACTTTGGTTTAAGTTCATTATTTAATGATTTAAAGTGACTAGAAATGCCTATATAGCATTATTTTGGTACTAGTCCAAAGTCACTGCATGTAAACCTTAATATTATTACATATTTGGATAGATATGATGAAATGTGATTTTTGAGAGTTGGAATCAACTCAAAAGATAACTTGGTTGATTTTATAAAAGTGTTGCAAGTTGCAAATGCTCCTATCTTCTTATTTTTACTAGGAGAGATCTATAACTCTAATTGAATTACATCCAACGGGCTTGGATATATTATCTTAATACCTTTCAGGAAAAATTAGTTTCATGCAATTTGGATTCGTAAAACTCCCAGAATTAAATTTTAAAATAGTGGACACAAACTAGATTTAACTAAAAAGAAAAATACAGATTTGAATATGTGGGCTAGCGCGGGAAACGACGTGGGCCGGCCCAGTGGCGCTCCGCGGCACGGGGCTCAGCTGACAGGGGGTCCCGCTTGTCAGCGGCACTTAACACGCGAAACAGTACGCGCGCCGTGGGCCATAGGATTAGAAGGCAGATCTATGGCTGAGGGTCGTCGTCGACGACGAACAGGTCGCCGGTGAGCTCGAACCCTAGCGGCTCGGTGGGGGTCTGCTGGGGACGTACCAGGGCTCCAGCGGGGTCGGCGAGGCGGGCAAACAAAGTGGAAGACGACGGCAAGGCGAGGCGCGGTTGCGGCGGAGCTTGGGGTGGTCGCAATCAACGTCGCCCTTCTCCTCCTGCCGCGGCTGCTCCGGCTCCAATTCCGGCGAGGCAGAGATCGCCTTGCTCTGGCTAGAGGTGGGTGAGGTTCACAGAGGTGAGGGGAGTGGAATGGTGTGGAGAAGAGAGGCTGGGGAGGGCTCCTTTTATAGGCCCGACGGTGAGACCGAGCGGGATGGGCAGGCGACGGTGGCGACATGGCTACGGTGGGGTAGAGGCATGGCAGCGGGTGGCGATCGACATGTGGTTCCCTGGCGGTGCTCTAGGCATTGAATGCAGCCGTAGGGGCGGTGGTACGCGGTCTGGGCGAGGTGGCGCTTTGTGCGGCAGAGGCGGCGGTGTTCACGGCGAGCGGTGGCTGTGAGGCGTTGGGCGGCCAGCGGGGGTGTCTGGGGTGTTCTCCCGGTCGAGGCGGAGCGGTGGGCACGGGCTGCGGCCAAGGGGCGGTTTGGTCGAGCGGGGACAGAGCGCGCTCTGGGGGCGGCACCGGCATGGTGCGGTGGCACTGGGCGCGGTTTTTTCTCGGTGGTCTACTTCACTCCTGGGCTCGGTAAATGGACAGGGGGTGGCGGTGAGCTCCTGGCTACGTCCTAGACATGGCGACGGAAGAGGGAGTGGTCTGCTGCAGCGAGGCAAGGTTTGGTCGGCGAGGCATGGCTCGACATGGCATGGCATGGGGGCTAGGGACAAGGGAGAGGGGTGTTAAGGGCCTGGTTAGACTAGGAGGGGACAGAGGAGATAAATGGTGATCAAATGGGGGCAAACCCCTGTTCAAAACAGTGAGCTATGATTTAGGTTTAAACCTGCCTGCCAAGTGTTTGATTAATTGGCCACATGAAAGAAAGTTTTGAATTTTGGTTTCCAAATTTTTGAGTAATCTCCACTAGTGCTAGGTAGTCTCTGGTTGCAAGGGTTTTGAAAGTGGAGCTCAAATAGAGGGGTTTTGAAATAGGGGTGATCTATGCATATGCACTAGATTCACTTTTCAAATGCAAATTCAAATAAGTAACGTAATGTTTTTAGCAGATCCAAATGTGGGCCTTGGTACCTCATTATGTGTACTAGCAAGGGGTACAAAGATCAAGAACTGTTTCTGTTAAGAAATGAGTGCTAGGAATAGCCAAAGTAGGCATGAGAGTGAAATTAGCCAAAATGACCATTCCTCCTTTTAATTCTTTTTTATTTGATTTTCTTTAGCAAAAGTTTGGGAATGATGTGTATGATGTTTAAATCACCTAAGAAACATTTTACAAGCATTGGATCACTCAATCATGGCATTTCAAACAACTCCTATTTTAAATGCACACATGTATGAATGCTTTCATTTTAAATTTGGAAAAGTTTTTGTTAACCCCATTTTAGATTGATTTGATCTTGATAGGCTTGGATTAAAGTTTTGGGTTGTTACAAATAGCCGTGTCCGCGGTTATGGATGGGTTGGACAAACTACTGTAGGCGGTGCTGGTTTTGATTTCAAAAAGGATTTCGGAAAAGCAATGGCTTTGGAAACGTTTTGACCATGGGATGGTCGGAAAGGATACATGATTTGACCATGGGATGGTTGTAAAGGAAGGAAAGGAGTTTGTTCATGGGATGACCGGAAAGACCAAACAAATGGGTGACCTAATCCTAGTGATTCCCTAAAACTTTGCAAAAGGGTTTCCAAAATGTTTTACAAAAGTTTTCAACAAAGATATGTAGATGCTATATCTACAAGAGAAACTATCTGAGAAAAGAACCTCTCTTGGAGACCTCCTACTACCACAGCCATACTGCATATCATGTTGTTGTTATTACTTTTATCTTAAGGTGGTTTGCGAGTACATTCAAAGTACTCACTAGCTTTCTCCCTGGCTATTAACTTGGTCAGATATCGAGAAGAAGGTGAAGTTGATGACTATGCGAGCTAGGATGTTCTCCTAGTCAGTTTCCTATAGGTTATGGCATGGCTCGAGCTCTACGCTTGATGAAGTTCCGCTGATGATTGACGATGTAGCCATAATGGCAATTAAGGTATGACAGGTATCCGTTTAAGTATTGGATGTTCACTTTGATACTTGTCAATTATGTGCCTCGACAGACTGATCATGGGATCCTGGTGTATGCATAACAGGGATTCTCAGAGGATTAATCCGGGGGCCCCACAGACTTGGTATCAGAGCCATCCTAACTGTAGGAGAACCTTAGTTAGTATAGCCGCTAGAAAGGAAAACTATTTTGGAAAACCGACTTTCTGAAAACTACTTTCTCAAAGGCTTTTCCAAAGATTCTACTTCTTATCTCATTCTGGTTTAAATGATTTAAAAAATTATTGCTTCTACCTCTCGTCGAAACTTCAAACATACGGATTTCAAAAAACTAGGACCTAAAACCCAGTGAAGACGATAAAGACGAGATGAAGATATGCAACTACCAACAAACACAAGGAGACTACAAGATCGTCCTAGAAGCGGAATCCCCATAACCAGAAGAAATCAAGTATTGCACTATCGAGAAGCATTCGATGACATAGCGAAGGCTTCATTCGCAAGACAGTGACCTAGACCTCAATAACGTGATATCTAGGATCAATATCCCTAAGACTAAGATTCCCCTATATCGTGAGTAGTTAACTCCTTGGCCCTCCCTAGCTGTCCGTGTTTGCTTGCCTAAGTGCATAATGTGTTGATTGATGTGTGGAAGTTTTCATGGGACATTGCGACCTCATCGCTATGTTCACCTAGTATGTGTGTTCTGGTTTGCTTTAACCTTAGTCAAATATGACTGTAGGATCCATACCCCACCTAGTAACTCAGAAACCCCCAATAGTTGTCACTAACAACAAACCATACCAACCTCGGGAGTTATGGGAGGAAGAGTATCGTAGGATTTGGAACTGCGACATCATCAACTTAGAACCACTCGAAGGCTCCTCCTCTGCGGGATGGCATACCCCGTCCAACTCACTTCTCAAGTGTCAACACCTGGGTTTTGAATCCCAGATGCCTGTTAGGCCATACCTCGCAATCCAAGGATTACCATTTTTTGCGAGACATAAAAGATTGATATCATAGTACATCATCCATTACAAACCATAATAAAGGTCTTACAAATAAAGGATCTCATGTTCCAGTCTTAATACAAATCAAGTAGCGGAAAATAAATGTAGTAGGGGCTCCATCTTCAGGGTCACAGACAATGCTGATGATGGGAGATGATCCTAGTTGTTGTAGACCTCCTGCTATCCATCATCCTGGTAGTCCTCCTCATAGTCTGGCCACGGGAATAGCCCTGGACAAAGCCATGCATACTCTTTAAGTACTTGCAAAATATCACTAACAAGTAAGGTAGTTCTAGTAGGAATATTAAGCTGTAGGTTTATTTGCAAAAAGCCAGGTTTATCTAAAACTGAGTTTAGAAGTAAAGAAAACTAAGTTAATGTTCTAAATCACTTAAGTGGGACATTAGTTTTCATATCCACAATTAGTTTTGGTCAAGTCAAAGTCATAGTTCAATTCACAAGTCATTTTGAAAACATCTAACGACGGAACAGTATGGTCACTCTGATGGGCTCGACCTTCGACGTATAGCTCGTTGGGAACCCCAAGAGGAAGGTATGATGAGCACAACAGTAAGTTTTCCCTTAGTTATGAAACCAAGGTTTAATCGAACCAGTAGGAGCAAGGAAACACCCCAAAGGTGTTACTAGCTGAGCTTTGGCAGGGCGCACTACCAGTGCTAGTAGCAATGTGGAGACCTGCACAACACAACCACAGAACTTTGTTCCCAACTTGAGATGAGGTTGTCAATCTCACCGTGTTTTGCGGAAAACAAAGGATTAAACGTATCGAATGGAAAGAAGTGAAAGTTTGCAGAAAGTAAACACAAAGTAGAAACAGTTTATAGATTGTATGTAAAGACAAAGGACCGGGATCCATAGTTCACTAGAGGTGGCTCTCCTTAGATAGATAAGATGCTGGGTTAACAAATTACAGCGGGGCAATTGACAAACACCGAGAAAGCAATACATGCATATACTAATCATATTAATTCCTCTGAGACTTGATTGGGCATTACAACATAATACATAGACCGCCATCCAACTGCATCTATGACTAATAATCCACCTTCAGGTTATCATCCGAACCCCCTTCAGTATTAAGTTGCAAGCAACAGATTATTGCTTTACGAACAACGTGTAAAGTAAACAATATGATTGTTCTATGAACAAAGGATTGTTGTTTTCTCCCTAGTAACAACATCACATCTAGTACCTTAGATATTTCTGTCAGTTCCCCAGATTACCAGAGGCATGAACCAACTATCGAGCATAAATACTAACTCTTGGAGTTGCTAGCATCTACTTGTCCAAGATAGCTACTAACAACCGAAAGCATACAAGATCTCAAATAACAAAGACATGATAGAATGAATAATCAATCTGAACTAGCATCTCAATATCCATCGGATCCCCGCAAACACAACATGCAGAATTACAAATAGATGATCTTGATCATGAACGGAGCTCACAAGATCTAAACATGAAAGCACAAAGGAGGAGAACCAGCCATCTAGCTACTACATGGATCTGTAGTCCAAGGATGAACTACTCACGCATCACACTAGAGGCTTGCATGGTGATGAAGAAGGCCTCTAGGGTGAATTCCCCTCTCCAGCAGGGTGCAGGGAAGAGCTTCAGATCCCTCCCGATCTAGGGATGGAGATGACGGCGGCTACAGACTCTTTCGTGGATTTTTGATCGGGTACTCAGGGTTTTCGTCCCGATGGCAACATATAGGCGGAACGTGAGGCCGAGGGGGTGCCGGGAACGGCCACACCACCCCCTGGCACGGTCCAGGCCTGGCCACACGGCCAGGTGGTGTGGTGGCTCCCTGGCCCTTCTCCGTCTCGTATTCTGGCACTTGATCACTTCCAGAAAAATAGGCACTTTGGCTTCTGTCCCGTCGAATTCCGAGGATATTCATTTTCTGACTTTCCTGGAACCAAAAATAGCAGAAAACATGGAGCTGGCACCGTGGCTCTTGTTAATAGGATAGTCCAAGAAATCATATGAAAAGTACTCCAAAGTTGGAACAAAACACAAGAAAGTGGATAAAACTAAGCATGGAACATCAAAAATTATAGATACATTTGCAATGTATCACACTCCAACTGTCCATGACCGAGGACGCGGCTATTCGAATAGTTTAACACTCTGCATAGGTGGTACATTTTGACTACAAAATTCGATACATCTATCAGGGATAACCCTGAATCATCATACATAGTATGCGGATAATTAATCAGAACCTTTCAATTACATACTCTAGTATAGGCACCTCCCATATGAGCTTGGCCTCCCAGCCATGGCCATCTGCCATCCTGGGCACTGCATAGGTGGACATTCACACTCACGAGGTAGCCTCAGCTCAACCTATTTCCGAGAGGGAACCCATACTAAGGCATATAAACTTCCAGTTAAGCCCTACCCAATTCAGGTATTGTGGTTGTACGGTAAAATTGGAATGGTATTGCATCCGAGCCCAACCATCAGTTTTTATAAAGGGCTAAGGCTCATGCCTCAACATTTTCATCATCAAATCCTTTTGTGTTTCTCAACACATGTCAAAACATTTAAATAGAATGAATCCTCATTCCAAGGTTTTCATAATCATTTTCACCAAGTATTCCCATCTAAAGTGCTCAACTTTTATGCTTAGCACTAACCACTAAAGTTGAGGGTATTCACTAATTAGGGGTGGTAATCAAGGGTAACTATCCAACTCTAATCTCATGCCTTGGAATGACATCTAAGTATAACTAGTTAGGCCTAGTTTTATACTCTTTACGGTATCTACACTATTTTTCCAATACTCACAAAGCACTAAATAAAAGTAAAGAACTTTGGTAAAGTAAAAGAATAAAGCTTGCAAGTAAAACTTGGGATTGGTATAACCAAAGTTGTATAACCAAAGCATGCCTAATGCATCTTGCTTAGGTTATCAAGTTTGCAAGTGTTAGCTTGCATAGTTCTATGTTGCAATTAGCGATGGCTTGCCTTGCGTAGTGCAGTGATTTAAGTTTTCTTCTTCTTCTTCTTGGTAGTACTCCTCCTCCTCGTATCACGGGTCGGTACTATCATCTATAAATGAACACGGGGTACACCAAAAAATACTTAACTATTTTTATTTAGCACACTAAGGCTCACATTTGATGATCTAGCATCATCACAATCATCACATGAAATAAAGACTTAATCTTATTTATCTTATTTTAGAAAAGTAATTTCTACTCATTGAAAATACTTAAGATTTAATATTCTCCAATTAAAATATGTGATCATGTTGACACATTTAATCACTAAATATTCTAATACTTGGGAATGTGATTTAAAGTGGTGGTCATATTTTATAAAGTTTAAGATTATCATTTAATAGAATTAAAGTGACTAGAAATGCCCATATAGCATTATTTTGGTACTAGTCCAATGTCACTAGATGCAAACCTAAATATTTTTACATACTCAGATAGATCTCATCAAATGTGATTTTTGAGAGTTGGAATCAACTCAAAAGCATTTATGGTTGATTTTTGAAAAATGTTTGAAGTTGGAAAAGTCTCTGTCTTGTTATTTTTACTATAGGTGATCTCTAACTCCAAATGATTTGAATCCAATGGGCTTGGATAGATAATTTGAATACCTTTATAACAAAATTGGAATCATGCAATTTGGTTCAGTGACAATCTTTGAATTCATTTTTGAATCTACTGATAGAAACTGCTTTTAACTAAAATGGAAAATAACTATTTGAATCTAAAGGCCTGCAAGGGAAAGTAAATGGGCCAGCCCAATATGCATAGCACGGTGCAGTGCGCTACTGACAGAGGGGTCCCACTAGTCAGCGACTCTATCTAACTGAAATGGTATCATTCAACCTAGGCCCTACGATTAGAAAGCGATCTAATGGCTATGGTTCATCGTCAACGACCAACAGCTCCGGCGAGGTCTAAACCCTAACGCGGCGGTGGGGGTCATGTGAGGCTCATCAGGGCTCTAGCTAGGGTCGGCGATGAGGGCGAACGACGTTGTCAACGATGGCGGTTCGAACGGTGGTCTCGGTGGCTCCTGGGGTGGCTCCTATCGACGACTCTTCTTCTCCTCTACATCGGCGGACTCCGGCCAAATTCCGGCGATGTGGATCTCGCCTTGCTCCGGGAAGAGGTGTGGGAGGTTCTATGAGTAGTGGGGAGTGAGGTGGTGTGGCGAATTGAGGCGGAGAGGGCCTCTATTTATACAGCGGCGAGGGGACCGAGCGGGATGGGATGGCTTCTCCGGCGACGGCGGTACAACGAGCTATCGGCGTGGCTGAGGGTACGGGGCGACGCGGTGCTCCCTGGCGGTTATCACGGGCTTAATTGTGAGGCACGAGGCGGTCTAGGATGGTTGGGCTCGTGCGGTGCTCAGCGCAGAACTAGTGGTGTTCGAGAAGGCGCATGGGTGCTACGGGTCGCGCTGCGGTGAATGGGGGTGTCTGGGAGCTAGTTGTGATCATGGCGAGTGTGTGCACGCGTGGAGAGGGCGAGGCGCGACACGTGCGAGCTGGTCGGCTGCGGCGCTCTAGCACGCTCTCGGCACGGCGCAAAGACAGTGGGCGCAGCGATGCTGGGGTGGTCCATGGCCTGGGTGCGGTCAAGGGCTGGATAGGGGGTGGCGGTGGACTGTGGCCTGCCTGCTGGACATCATGGACGAAGGCGGCGTGGTCCGTGGTGAGCTGGTTATGGTTGGCCGGCGTGGCAAGCTCCGGGCAACGTTGCACTGGTGCAACGACAAAGAGGGGGTGCGTGTCTGACACTGCTGTGTGTTGGGGGAGACTAGGGGAGTGAAGAGGGGACAGTGGGGTGAGTGATTACTGCTCAAAACAGTGAAGTTAGGCAGTGATTAATTAGTATCTGCAAGGTGTTCGACTAAATGGCCGCAAGAACTTAAGTTTGAAATTTTTGAATAAAATTTGGTGAGTGTTTTGATCTTATGCTTGAGTGTTTATGGTTTCTTGGAAAAGTCAAGGTGAGTTGATTTGAGTGGTTTTTGCAAAATGGTGATCTTACCATATGAACTTGATTCAGTTTTGAACTGTCCTTTAAATAGATTTGAAAATAGTTTCTGTTAGTTTGTAAAGTGTGCCTTGGTTCACTTTTACTTGGTCTGGCAAGGGGTGAAAAGAAGTAGAAATGTTTCTATTAGAAATTCTTTACTAGGAACACTCAAAGTAGCCTAGTGGTTAACTTTGGTCAAAATGACCATTTACTTAATTGATTCATATTTGGTTTCTTTTTCTTTTGATTTTGTTTGTAATTGGCCTAGATGATGTAGCATTCATCTTTAAACCATTTCTTATTATTTGTAGCAATCAACCTTGGCAATTTCACTCAATCATACACTAATGAAAAACACACATGCACTCATATTCAATTTAGTTATAAAAGTTTTTGTTAACCCTAAACTTGGGTGATTAGAACTTGATAATCTTGATTAGAATTTTTGGGATGTTACAACTCTTCCCTCCTTAAACAAAATCTAGTTCCGAGACTTAAGAAAAACTAGGAACTAAAGAGATTTGGAAACTCAGTCCTAATGTCATCTTATCGCTCCCAAGTAGCTTCATCTTTAGTATGGTTGCTCCACTGGATTTTGAGAAACTTGATACTCCGGGTCCTGGTGGTTCTGAAGGCTTCTTCCAAAATACGAATGGGTACTTCACGATACGTTAGATCCTTGTTGATATCTATGGCTCTATGCTCGATGTTCTTGAATACTTCGGTCTTCTCCGGAACTTCTAGGCATTTGCGAAGTAACGACATATGGAACATATTATGTATGGATTACATCTTCTCCGGCAGTTCCAATTGATATGATACTTCTCCTCGGCGATTCAAAATCTTGAAGGGTCCAATATATCTGGGGGCTAACTTTCCTTTTAATTGAAAATGTTGCATTCCCTTCAAGGGCGACACCTTGAGATACACAAAATCTCCGACATTGAAGGTCAGGTCTGGACGTCTCTTGTCAGCATAACTCTTCTGTCTGGATTGGGTGGTCTTGAGGTGCTCACGGACTTTGTGAACCTTCTCTTTAGCTTCTCGTAGGATGTCGGATCCAAAAATCTGACTCTCTCCTACCTCCGACCAATTCAAGGGGGTACGACACTTCCTTCCATACAGAAATTCAAATGGGGCCATTTGAAAACTAGCTTGATAACTGTTGTTGTATGAGAATTCTACGAAAGGCAGATAATCTTCCCATTTTGATTTATATTCAAGCACTCAAGCTCTCAACATATCTTCCAAAATATGGTTGACTCTTTCAGTTTGTCCATCGGTCTATGGGTGATAAGCTGCGCTGAAATTCAGCTTCGTTCCTAATCCTTCTTGGACTTTCTGCCAAAATCTTGAGGTAAACCGGGTTCCTCGATCCGACACTATGGTCTTAGGGGTTCAATGCAAATTGACGATTTTAGCAATGTCAGCTCTGCTAGCTTCGAACTCTGGTAGGTGGTCTTGAAAGGTATAAAATGGGCTACCTTGGACAGTCTATCAACTAGGACCCAAATAGAGTCATTTCCCCTACTAGTTGTAGGCAAACTGGTTATAAAATCCATTCCGACGGAATCCCATTTCCATTATGGAACCTGCAATGGTTGCAAAAGTCCTGTGAGTCTCTGATATTCCACTTTGACTCTTTGACAAATATCACACTTGGCTATGTAGCTTCCGATTTCTCTCTTCATCTTGTGCCACCAAAATTTCTCCTTCAAATCCTGATACATCTTCGTTCCTCCGGGGTGGATAGAATAAAGAGTATCATGAGCTTCCTGCATGATAACTTGCTTCAGCTCAGAATCTGCTAGCACACAGATATGTCCTTTGTACCACAAAACTCCTTGTTCCTCCTCGGTGAATCCAGGTACCTTCCCTATACCAATATGACGCTTGATTCCGTCGATACTTGCATTTCCTTTCTATGCCTCCTTGATGTGACTGATCAAAGTGGGTTGAAGTTCAATGCTAGCTTAAAATCCTTTGCTAACTAGCTCTGTTCTAAACTGCTCCAACTTATTCATGCAAACTTGGTTGGACTTCTTTTATCATGGTGTTTAATCTACACGACAATTTGGTAAGAGCATTCGCAACCACATTGGCTTTGCAGGGTGATACTGAATGTCACGGTCATAATCCTTATTAACTCTATCCATCTCCTTTGCCTCATATTTAGCTCCGTCTGGGGGAAAATATACTTCAGACTCTTGTGATCCGAATAAATCTCACAGCGGTTACCCATAAGGTAATGATGCCATGTCTTCAATGCTAAAACTACAGCTGCTAGTAAAAGGTCATGGTTAGGGTAGTTTTGCTCATGTTGCTTTAGTTGTTAGGTCAAATATGCTATGACTTTGCCTTCTTGCATCAACACACATCCGAGACCAAGCTTGGATGCATCACAATACACATCAAAAGGCTTCTTGATATCCAGCATAATCAGAATTGGGTCTGAAATCAGTCTCTTCTTGAGCTCTTGAAAACTTGCTTCACATTTTTCAGTGCATTCAAACTTCTTATCTTTCTTCAACAATTGGGTCATCTGTCTTGCGATGCTCGAAAATCCTTCTATGAACTTGCGGTAATATCCCGCTAATCTGAGAAATTCACAAACTTGGGTTTGAGTGGATGGGGCTTTCCATTCTTCAACATCTTTGATCTTGGCGGGATCAAGAGCGACTCCTCCCGCCGACACAATATGTCATAGAATCCGACTTCCTTCAACCAGAACCCACATTTGCTAAACTTGGCATACAACTCATGCTGTCTAAGGGTTTCAAGGATAGTTCTTAGGTGTATCTCATGGTCTTCTTCTGACTTGGAATAAATCAGAATATCGTCGATAAACACAACACAAACTTATCCAGAAAGTTCATAAAAATCTTATTCATGAGATCCATGAAATAAGCGGGGTCATTGGTTAATCCAAAAGACATGACCGTATACTCATACAATCCATATCTGGTGGTAAAGGCGGTCTTTGGAATATCCGTTGCACCAATCTTGAGTTGATGATAACTAGTTCTACGATCAATCTTAGAAAACACTCTGGCACCAGTCAACTGGTCAAACATATCCTCTATCTTCAGCAGTGGGTATTTGTTCTTGATGGTGACATCATTCAACTTCTTATAATCGGTGCACAAACGGTTACCTCCATCTTTCCTATCCACAAACAAAACAGGCGATCTCCATGGCGATGCGCTTGTTTGAATGAAACCTTTCTCTAGCATAGCATCAAGTTGCTTCTTCAGCTCCACTAATTCAGATGGTTTCATACTATAAGGTCTCTAAGCTATGGGTCCAATTCGAGGAATTAGTTCAATGAGGAACTCGATATCCCGATCTGGGGGCATACCGGGCAATTCATCTGGGAATACGTCGGGGTATTCACAGACTACTCTGACTTGGTCTACGGTTGGTTGGGCTAGACTCTTGTTGCATTTGAATTTACAGGGCAAGGTCTAAGATACATGCTCTACTGATACTCCAGAGCTACTGGTCATGGTTATGGATTTCTTGGCACAGTCGATCAATCCTTTATGTTTCGACATCCAATCCATTCCTAGTACTACTTCCAAACCTTTGGTTCCAAGTACTATCAGAATGGCATAAAAATCTATTCCATGGATTCTGATAGGTATAGCCTTGCAATTTTTTCTAGATTTGGTGGTTGAACCAGGTATTTGAACTATCATAACATGCTTCAGTTTTGTTGGTTGAATCTTACTAGTGCATGCAAATTCTTCTGTAACAAACGAGTGCGATGCTCTAGAATCAAACAACACTCTTGCAAGTACCGAGTTAACAGAAAACATACCTAGGCCCTTCCTGAGCTTCTTCAGCATTCATGTACGGCCGTTGCGGTTGAGCGAATTTCCTAGGGAAAATCTCCTTCTAGGCTGAACACGGCGTTGCTACCGAGCGGGTGCATTCACATTGGTGGCTGCTGCAAGCTTCTTGGGGCACTCATTGGAGTAGTGACCCTTGACTCAACATTCAAAGCAAGTAATCGGGGTCTTGTCTTTTGCTGCGACGGGCATAGCATTGCTTCCAGTCCTTGGGGAAGTATTGTTATTGTTGTTGTTGTTGTTGTTGTTCGACTTGGGCGGTGCACGGTTGAAGTTATTGGAGTTGCCGGGGTTGTTGTTTTGGTTTCCTCCAGACTTCAGGTTTCCTCCGCTACGATTGGGATAGTTTGGATGATACATAGGGGGTCTGTTGTTTCTTGGGGCACATCCTGCAGACGGGTTGGGCGATACTTATGAGTATGGTGGGATCCAGTCTGGTGCATAATGCGATGCTTGCGGTTGTCATTGGCTTGGTTGATCTTCCCTTCCATCTGAATGGCAGAATCCACTAGCTCTTCTAGATCTCCAAAACGGATGTTGACTAACACAGTCTGCATCTCATCATGCAATCAATTCGGGAACCTTTCCTTCTTCTTTGCTTCGGTGTTAATGTCATCAGGGGCATATTTAGCTAGGGATAGAAATTTGTCACGGTACTCAATTACCGTCATCCTTCCTTTCTTCGGTTCCTTGAACTCATCCCTCATCATGGTGACCAAACCTTGGGGCACATGGGTCCGGCTGAACTTGATCTTGAAAGCTTCCCAAGTCACCATCTGACCTTCGTTCATGGTACGGGTGCTATTCCACCAAGCTCTTGCATCTCCTGCCAGATAATGGGTGGCAAACAGTACTTTCTCATTGGCTTCAACTACTGCGACCTCCTAGTTGTTCTCCATGGTTTGCAGCCAGTCATTAGTATCTAAGGGATCCTCAGACTTATTAAAGATAGGTGGGTTGGTATTCTGAAAGTTTTTGAGATTGGATCCATGGCGATCTTGGTTTCTGTGACCTTTATTATTGTGGGCCATCTGAGCTATCTGTTGAAGAGTGGCTAGGTTGGCCTGGCGTTTGGCTCTACTAGCTTCACGGTCAGAAACTAGCATTTGTGGAATCTGCAGCATCGGGTCCTGAGATGAACTGCTTCCTTCGAGATTTCCACGAGTCATCTGAAGATTGAGATAGATAATGAGATAAGAGTGAAATTTCTAATGTTCATGGTTTTGTTTTAAAAGCTTCAAACTTTGAGTTTGACTTAGGTTTTGCAAACTAACAACTTCCTCTCATTCATTCATTCAAAGCACACAATACAAACACACTCCACACAAAAATATAAAATAGATGGTTTTAAGAACCATTCTATGAAATTATGATATAGTGGGACCGGTACAACTCATTCCTACGGTAGTGATCAAGTGCATCTAATCATCATCAATGAAGACGGAATCATCATCATCAGTGTGGAACTCCATGGAATCATCCTTCAGGTAGTCGTTGTCATCACTGAGGTAAGAGTACAGATCTCCCTGGATATCTTCACCTTTCTCCTCCTTCGCTTCAAGCTAGATCTCCTGTTCACAGATGGTATTCTCGAGAGCGGATACCTTCTTGCGAAGACGATCGATGGTGTGATCCTTCTTGTCATGCTGAAGACAAAGTGATTGGTGTTCCTTGGCGAGAATGGCGAGGGTCTGGTCCTTCTTGACTGCAATGGCATGGTTGTGCTTGGCGTAGGAACGGGCGTTGTCCAACTCTGTCTGCCTATCATACAACATGAAGTCAAGATTGTCCACCTGGTGCTTAAGCTCCGGGTGTCATGGCATCTCCAAGGGCATTCCCATAGAATCACGCCCTGCGAAGTGAGCAAAGCGAGTTCCCTGGATCAGGTTGATGTTTTACCCACAAAGATAGGCAAGAGCTTCATGCATAGCCCTGGCTAATCCATCTAGCCAGTTGTTCTCACACAAGGTGAATTGGATCTTCTCCGAAGTGGGTGCTTCCATCTTGCCTCTAAGATCTGCAACTATCAGCCATTGTAGACCTCCTCTTATGTGATCGTTGAGTTGTGCCTCGAACAATTCCGGATGCGGGCGCTCAAGATACTCTGACAGTGCATCTAGATCCCTCTCAAAGATCAGTTGGCCTCCGTTGCCCAGCTGGTAGAACATGCAATACAGGACTTCCATCTATAAGAATTTAGGGTGAGTAAGTTAGTGACGTGATCAAGTGTGTCAAATTTTATGTAGGAATGAAAGATTTTTTGAGGAACATGACTTTTTTGAAAGAATCAAGGATACGAGTGGGAATAGGTTTTCATAAATACTCACTTCTTTTGTTTTGAAAATAAGTTTTTGTTTGGACGTCCATTCTAACTAGGGTATCCTATGGTCAGGATGGCTGTTATGCCATACCTCGCAATCCTAGGATTACCATTTTTGCGAGACATAACAGATTGATATCGTAGTACATCATCCATTACAAACCAAAATAAAGGTCTTACAAATAAAGTATCTCATGATCCAGTCTTAATACAAATCAAGCAGCAGAAAATAAACGTAGTAGGGGCTCCATCTTCAGGGTCACAGGAAATGCTGACGATGGGAGATGATCCTAGTTGTCGTAGACCTCCTCTTGTACATCATCCTGGTAGTCCTCCTCATAGTCTGGCGACGGGAATAGCCAGGGACAAAGCCATGAGTACTCTTTAAGTACTCGCAAACTATCACTAACAAGTAAGGTAGTTCTAGTAGGAATCTTAAGCTCTAAGTTTATTTGCAAAAAGCCAGGTTTATCTAAAACTGAGTTTAGAAGTACAGAAAACTAAGTTAATGTTCTAAATCACTTAAGCGGGAAGTTAGTTTTCATATCCACGAGCCTGTTATGGTCAAGTCAAAGTCATAGTTCAATTCACAAGTCATTTTGAAAACATCTGACCACAGAACAGTATGGCCACTCCAACTGTCCATGACCGCAGACGTGACTATTGGAATAGTTTGACACTCTGCAGAGGTGGTACAGTTTCACCACAAAATTCGATACATCCATCAGGGATAACCCTGAATCATCATACTTAGTATGCGGATAATCAATCATAACCTTTCAATTACACACTCTAGTATAGGCACCTTCCCTATGAGCTTGGCCTCCCAGCCATGGCCATCTGCCATCATGGGCACTGCATAGGTGGACATTCCCACTCACAAGGTAGCCTCAGCTCAACCTCTTTCTGCGAGGGAACCCATACTAAGGCATATAAACTTCCAGTTAAGCCCTACCCAATTCATGTATTGTGGTTGTATGGTAAAACTGGAATGGTATCGTATCCGAACCCAACCATCAGTTTTTATAAAGGGCTAGGGCTCATGCCTCAACATTTTCATCATCAAATCCTTTTGTGTTTCACAACACATGTCCAAACATTTCAATATAATGAATCCTCATTCCAAGGTTTTCATAATCATTTTCACCAAGTATTCCCATCTAAAGTGATCAACTTTTATGCTTAGCACTAGCCACTAAAGTTGAGGGTATTCACTAATGAGGGGTGCTAATCAAGGGTAACTATCCAACTCTAATCTCATGCCTTGGAATTACATCTAATTATAACAACTTAGGGCTAGTTTTATACTCTTTATGGTATCTACACTATTTTTCCAATACTCACAAAGCACTAACTAAAAGTAAAGAACTTTGGTAAAGTAAAAGAATAAATCTTGTAAGTAAAACTTGGGATTGGTATAATCAAAGTTGTATAACCAAAGCATGCCTAATGCATCTTGCTTAGGTTATCAAGTTTGCAAGTGTTAGCTTGCATACTTCTAGCTTGCAATTAGTGATGGCTTGCCTTGAGTAGTGTAGTGATTGAAGTTTTCTTCTTCTTCTTCTTGGTAGTACTCCTCCTCGTATCTCGGGTCGGTACTATAGTCTATAAATGAACACGGGGTACACAATCACCAAACAATACTTAAGTATTTCTATTTAGCACACTAAGGCTCACACTTGATGATCTAGCATCATCACAATCATCACATGAAATAAAGACTTAATCTTATTTGTCTTATTTTTGAAAAGTAATTTATACTGATTGAAAATACTTAAGATTCTAATTAAAATATGGGATCATGTTGAGACATGTTATCACCACATATTCTAATACTTGGGGATGTGATTTAAAGTGGTGGTCATACTTTATAAAGTTTAAGATTATCATTTAATAGAATTAAAGTGACTAGAAATGCCCATATAGCATTCTTTTGGTACTAGTCTAATGTCACTGCATGCAAACCTATATATTTTTACCTATTCAGATAGATCTCACCAAATGTGATTTTTGAGAGTTCGAATCAACTCAAAAGAATTTATGGTTGATTTTTGAAAAATGTTTGAAGTTGGAAAAATCTCTGTCTTGTTATTTTTACTATAGGTGATCTCTAACTCCAAATGATTTGAATCCAACGGGCTTGGATAGATAATTTGAATACCTTTCTAACAAAATTAGAATCATGCAATTTGGTTTAGTGAATATCTTTGAATTGATTTTTTAATCTACTGACAGAAAATGGTTTTAACTAAAATGGAAAATAACTATTTTACTCTACAGGCCTGCGCCGAAAAGTAAACGGGCCGGACCAATCTGCATAGTGCGGCGTAGTAGGCTACTGATAGAGGGGTCCCATTAGTCAGCGACTCTATCTAACTGAAACAATATCATTCAATATAGGCCCTACGATTAGAAAGCGATCTAACGGCTGAGGTTCATCATCGACGACGAACAGCTCCGACGAGGTCTGAACCCTAACGCGGCGGTGGGCGTCGTGTGAGGCTCACCAAGGCTCTAGCTAGGATCGGCGATGGGGGCGAACGACATTGTCAATGACGGCGGTTCGAACCGTGGTCGCGGCGGCTCCTAGGGCGGCTCCAATGGATGGCTCCTCTTCTCCTCTTCAGCGGTGGACTCCGGAAAAATTCCGGCGATGCGGAGGTCTCCTTGCTCCGAGGAGAGATATGGGAGGTTCTGTGAGTAGTGGGGAGTGAGGTGGTGTGGAGAATTGAGGCAGAGAGGGCCTCTATTTATACAGCGGCGAGGGAACCGAGCGGGATGGGCTAGATTCTCTGGCGACGGTGCTACATCAAGCTATCGGCGTGGCTGAGGGTAGGGGCAACGCGGTGCTCCCTGGCGGTCATCACGGGCTTAATGGCGAGGCACGAGGCGGTCTAGGATGGTCGGGCGTGTGCGGTGCTCTACGCAGAACTAGCGGTGTTCAAGATGACGCACGGGGGCTACGATTGGCGTGGCAGTGAACGGGGATGTCTGGGAGATAGCTGTGATCATGGCGAGTGTGTGCACGCTGGAGAGGGAAAGGCGCGGCACGTGCGAGCTGGTCGGCTGTGGCGCTCTGGCGCGCTCTCGGCACGGTGCAGAGACAGTGGGAGCGGCGATGCTGGGGTGGTAATGGCCTAGCTGTGGTCAAGGGCTGGACAAGGGGTGGCGGTGGACGGTGGCCTGCCTGCTGGACATCATGGACGAGGGCGGCATGGTCCGTGGCCTGCTGGTCATGGTCGGCCGGCATGGCAAGCTCCGGGAGGCGTTGCACTAGCGCAACGGCAAATAGGGGGTGCGTGTCTAGCGCTGCTGTGTGTGGGGGGAGACCAGGGGAGTGAAGAGGGGACAGTGGGGTGAGTGATCACTGCTCAAAACAATGAAGTTAGGCAGTGATTAATTAGTGTCTACAAGGTGTTCGACTAAATGGCCGCAAGAACTTAAGTTTGAAATTTTTGAATAAAATTTGGTGAGTGTTTTGATCTTATGCTTGAGTGTCTATGGTTGCTTAGAAAAGTCAAGGTGAATTGATTTGAGTGGTTTTTGCAAAATGGTGATCTTACCATATGAACTTGATTCAATTTTGAACTATCCTTTAAATAGATTTGAGATAGTTTCTGTGAGTTTGTAAAGTGGGCCTTGGTTCACTTTTACTTGGTCTAGCAAGGGGTGAAAAGAAGTAGAAATGTTTCTGTTAGAAATTCGTTACTAGGAACACTCAAAGTGGCCTAGTGGTTAACTTTGGTCAAAATGACCATTTACTTAATTGATTCATATTTGATATCTTTTTCTTTTTATTTTGTTTGTAATTGGCTTAGATGTTGTTGCATTCATCTTTAAACCATTTCTTATCATTTGTAGCAATCAACCATGGCAATTTCACTCAATCATACACTAATGCAAAACACACATGCACTCATATTCAATTTAGTAATAAAAGTTTTTGTTAACCTTAAACTTGGGTGATTAGAACTTGATAATCTTGATTAGCATTTTTTAGATGTTACATTAAGACTCGTCATCCATACTGTGAGCCAACACTCATCTGCCAACCAAAACAAGAAGTGAAGACCTGACTACACTAACCTCCAGTATATTAGAGCTTCCGACAGCCGCAAAGATACTAACTATTCTAGTCGACCCTACCCAAACTGACAGGAAGTCCATCACCAGAAGGCCAGAATACTGCAAAATCCGGAAGATAGGGATGCATGAAGACAACGAGTCTACTCTGCCATCATGCAGAAATAACGTCAAAGGCTCAAGTAAAGACAACTTATCCGAAGCTGGATGCCCCGAACTAGATGGAAGACTAGCGTGAAGAGTCGTTAACCGCTAACTTACCCTAAGCTAAACCTTCAAACTTCGTTAGGAAATCACCCCGACAAGGTTTCTCACGATAGAACTTCACTCAAGGACCTCAACTCAAGACCCAAGGAGATACCATCTTCCTAAGAATCACGCCAGCACTTCAAGATGAAAGATCGACACTACTCTCGAAAGACCTTAGTGAAGCTCTAAGGTGGAAAGACTGTGTCTTTCCACTCAAATCCCAAAGACTGCCTACCGGAAGATACTTCAGGAAGATTTCCAAATCCAACGTCCTTCTCTAGGATCAACTCGTTATTCGTCAAAACCATAGAGGATATACCTTTTCAATAGCTGTCAGAAGTTTACTCAATCTCCTAGTACCAAAGAAGCCCCTAATCAGGACCACCTGAATACCTGAAGTCGACAAGACTACAGAAGCCGACAAAGCTATCTCTCTAAAGGGTTTGAAGAATACAAAGAAGTCAATGCGTAAGAAGATTCCATGAAGATCCTCCTCAGCTACTTCAGTTGAAGACCCACCTGAAGGATCTCAAAGGCCCTAACACCTCAATAATACCCCATTTAAGAGGATTTGGGTTCAACAGTTTCGAATAGGTTAAGTACGAATAAAGTAGTATATGAGCCTCGTAGGATCCCATTTTGTAGACATCATCCAAAGATTTCAACTCCAGCCAGAAGATTGGCGATAGTCTTCGACCATCCTCTAGCGATTCCAAGAAGGAAGGACTGTGTTAACTCTGATCCACCCTAGTTTAACCCTAAGGGGGAAAGACCACGTCTTTCCCACAAAATAGAATAACCCTCTTCCAAAAGCAACCTCAGCAGTTAGACCCAAAGAAGTAAACTAGGATACGATAAGCCCTTAAGAGAAACATCATAATGCTTACAGAAGGAAGATCATCCATCACAATCAGGACTAAAGCCTACTCAACTCTCCGTGCATCCAAGAAGGCTGAAGCTCAGCTTTACCGACACAGTAACCATGTTCAATTACGAAGGCGGTAAGTTAGAACACTTAAGGCACATAACACTAACCTTGATTCAAAATCACCTAACCCTACCCTCCCGAATCTCGAGATGAGATTTTGTTAAGGGGAAAGGTCTATAACATCCCAATTTCCTCAACCCTGATTAGTTATCCAGATTGCAAAAATCAGGGGGAACAAAAACTTTTTCTTGTTCAGTGATGCAGTGTTTGCTTGTGTTTGTCCGTGCTTATGTATATGATTGTATAGCAAATGATATACTCCTTACCTCAACATTAGTGGATAAAAGCTATTTAACAAATATGTCTTGGCTCATTTTTACATATTCTCAAATGTTCTGTCATTTCAAAACCTAAGCCAAGATGCCCTTGCAACCCAACATATTTAGTAGCTTATTTTTGCCAAACTATGGAGATTTATACTATATAATCTCATTATGTTCTCAAGACAGAACCTTCAACTACTCTTCTCCCTAGGCTTTCCAAAACCTTTTACAAAACCTTGAACTCTACTCTTGGTAGAAATACCAAGAGACTCTCACCTGATTCAAACTCCAACCTTTCAAAATACCCATCCTTACCTCAAGCTAAGCTTGATGATAACCCTAGTAGTAGTCGATTTGCTTGTAAGATGAATTGCCTTGATCTACTGTCTGATGATTTGCCTTGTTTTCCTGTTTGACTTGTTTGTTTAGGAGTAGTATGAGATACTCTAGGGGATCATCATCTAGAATCTAGCTAATCCAAGAGTTTCAACCCTAAGCAAGTTAACCAAGCTGGATCTAATCCATAGCCACTAGGTGATCATCTAAAACCATTAACCAGATCACTTCTGAAATTATTCATTCTAGAAGCTTCCAAGTCAATGAAGACCAGTATCTAGCATGGATCCTTTCTCATAAATCGACACTTCAACATAATACATTTGATAATTATTTGGAACCTTGCACCCTCTAAAAATCATTCCCTCTTACACTCTAGTCAAAATCTTCCACTCTACCAAAAATGGTTATGGCTCAGAAACTATTTGAGACTCTCACATATTTGAGACTCTCTCCTTCTCAACCCTGGTGCACTTTCGGAAATGCACTTGGACCTTATTGTAGAACATCATAAGGACTACCAAGGACCACTATTTCCCTTGGCTAGACCCTGCTATAACCCACTTGTTCTTGATGGTTTTGCAGGCAAGAAAATAACTTTTACTGCAAATCTTATCAACATGCCTACTTTGGAAGAAGCTCACACCTACATGTTACCTTGTTTTCACCAAATCCTTGCATGATTGTGTTCTACTCATAAAGGTCTATCAATACCTACTTCACTTGTTCCAAATGGATCCTTGTGCTTCAAAAACCCACAAGGTTTTGAAGGCTATTTGGTAATCTTCTTTAGTAGTCTTATTTTATTCAGAGTTTGGAATCAATCCTTGGAGAGCTCAAGCATGATCAAGCCCAAACTTATGTACCATGGTGATCTACATAACTTGTTCTATCTATCCATATATCCGTTGGACCAAGGCAAGCCTTGAGCTCCAAGATACAACAATGTTTTGATGGTATGAAAATAACATCACCCTAGATCCTTTAATTCTTGTTCCTCACCAAAATCACGTTGGATTCTCAACACCCTAGGTTTCAAATGCTATATAAAACTTGTGTACATCATATACCTTGATTATAAAGATTTATAAAATACTATCCATAATTATTATGGCTCAGAAACTATTTAATTCATTTAATGGGCAAAACCTCCAAAACTCCTTCCATAAAGGAAAGTTTGGTTTTTTCCAAAGCACTTCCCCCAATTTAAGCACATCTATACCTAATAATAAAAGAGATAAGGTTTCTCTCTTCGTTCGTCGCAATGCGCTTTGGTCCAACATCAAATACGCCTTTGTCTGTCGCATACCTGCTCTCGGCCCGCACTACCTTTTATTTACCGATTCAAGTATATGGCAATTGATACACCGATTTAACGGTGACAACCTGGACTCTTGGTAAGACGTGACTTACAAGTTAGCACCACACGTGCAAAAGCTAGAAAAACAAGGAGCATGGAGACGGTTACAATAAGGAGTCCTACGTTCAAACTTCAAACGCATTCCTTCGCGACTCGTGGAATCAAATTAGATTGAGTTTCTTCTCGCATTTGTATCTGACCACATTATGCAAAATTGCAGATTCAGCGGCGAACTTACAGACCAGGTCACGCCGTTGCGACCATCCTTCCGCGTCTATACTCGAAGAAAATCTTACAACGATTCAGAGTGCCATCGAGCAGCCACTCCTCGCCTTGTTTAGACCAGCTCCATGGACTTCGGTGATGCACGGACTGTTCCGTCTATTTGGTACAGCCAGCTCCCTGGAAGAGGGAAGTGGATCATCAGCTCTGACTAGATAGTAAGCCAAGTCATTGGTATAGAGAATAGAGTAGATAAATATTTTTTTAGAGAAGGGGATTTCATTGGGTGCCTGGTCAAACAACAGAGATGTAGAGATAAATGTATAGCTGGGAGCACTAAAATACATACAGTGAGATGGTTCTCGATTCTCATTAGGGTAGGCAATAGGACCAGTTGGGTCATCGTTAAATAGTCCACTAAGAAATGAAAAAATGGTTGTTGGATGCTAAATGTAGTAGATGTGTCTACCAACAGTATGTATTGTTGGATCCAATTGATTTTTCTTATTTTCCTTGGTTCTAAAAATTAATTGACTGACATTTCCTACATTCTATTAAATCAGAAGAGATATGCCTTCTATTGCATGGAAATATGCTTTCAAATAAATTGAGACAGAAAATATATTGGTAACAAAATGCTCCAAATATAAATTGTTTTAATGATTAATGCCTAATTGTTTGACCCGCCGTGGTAGAAATAGCCACAACATGTACATCTTGGTGTGAGACAATGATTAAGGGTATCTCTCCCTCGCGTAAAAAACCAACAGGAGCACCTCCTGAAAGAGGGAGCGAGCAGAGTCCCCCGTGATGCCCGATGAGTGCTAAGAGTGGAAGTTCCTTCGTCATCAATATTTCTTTCTAAGATACACCATGTATGAACCCTTGCGTCTCAACCATAGCACGAACATATTGGGACTGATTCTTTTCTAGCAGGTACTTTTTATTTTAAATTGGGTGAGGTAGTGTGTTTTATAGTGTTTATGAGACGGAGATGCGTAACTGAAGTCGATGTCAGTTTGGTGTTTTGTTTTCCAACCCTGACCCAGTTAAGTCAGCCAACAATCTAGGAACCCTATTCGGTGCAGCGTCTTATCGATTGAGTGCAAACACAATAAAATTCAACCCGTAGCAACGCACGGGCATTGGTGCTAGTTTGAGGCCTATATATCATACCTACCCTCCCACTCCAAAAATAAATATTTTTGAAGAGTTTCAATAATTATTTTTGCCCATCTTCTTAAATGGCAGAAACAAGAAAATAAATATATTAAATAATTTAATTCATCAATAAATATTGGGAAAATTCCTCATAGTGTGAATTCATATCTAGGACCATCTCACATAAAAAATCTACCTTGCCCAATGTGAAAATATCAAATGAGCTTCTAGAAACTATTTCTGCACTATTTCCATAAATAAGATAAACATGATCGAAAATGACCCAATAAATGCCAAAAAAATACTGGAGGTACACCCTGACTATACCTATCTACCAGCACCCTTATACCATCTTGCCAAGATTAGGTTGGAGAAATGCCTTCATAACTACTACATGGCCAATATTTGAGATTAATCTAAACCATGATCAAAACCAAGTCAAACCTCCCTCAAACCTCTCCAATACTTCTTCATAGCAACCACCATCACCCTCTGGTTGAATCACTATAGGAGCACCCTATCCTATGTCCTTTACCCCTTGGAAGGAGGGATATATATATGTCATTTAATGGATATCCCTCTTTAAATCAAAAGTTAGGCAGCAGCCTCTCCTCCTCTCTCTCTGCCCTATGCAGCTCACAGGACCCCATCACGACCTCTCCACCGCCCTCCTCGCCCTATCCTCGAGCACCACCCCGCCATGCCCCCTCTTGGACCTTGTCCATCATGAACCGATCCACCCCGAGTTAAATAGGCCAGAGGCCACCTCGCGCCTCCCTCTGCCCCTCATTTACTCCCTCTGCTCCCCACTCACCTCCCTAGAAGCCCACTCCCTCCCCCCAGCTCTGCCTTGCCTGTGAGAAGCAGAACAAGGAGCGTCGACCTCCTCCCTTGTTCCAAACATAGCTCCTCCACCCGTCTGTTTCTTTCTCTGCATGTTACCCTATTGTGTTCTCCTCGAACCCGTGCATCTGACCCTGCCCTTTTCCTAGATGTGCAAAAGGTCGTAGGCGTTGTTCTCCCAAGCTCCGACGAGTGCATCACTGTGGCTTGTCGGTGACCTCCCTTCTAGAAGCACGCATCATCGTGCCGCCCCTTGATAGACTCGTCTCAGAACGACGCGTCTACCTGTCGGCTTCCCACCATCTCCCGATCCTTCCGGTCAGCTCCCCGCTGCCCACAGGCCTCCCATAGGGTTTCGTCCCTATTTTTGAGGCGAGAGGAGGAAGACAGCCTCTGTACCGTTTGATCCCTCCTAATCGCACGGTCCTCCTCCTCCCCTACCTCTTCGCTCCGCTGTATGGCTGACGAGCGGGCCCGTCTGTGGCCGCTCGAACGTTGTGGCTCCCGCGTGAGCTTGCCCACGAGTTGGGTTGGCCGGTGCCATACGACCCATCTTCCCTCAGAGCCAGCCTGTGTTGTTGTATTTTTTTATTTCTTTAAGTTAATTTGTTTTGTTTCCAGAACTATTTGTTTACATGTTGGTTTAATTCAATTTAAAAATGGAAAACCACTCCAAATGAGCAGATCTAAAACATCAAATGACTCTGGGTGTTTTCTCAAACATTCAGAGCTTGTACCTTACCCAAATTAATATACCCTATTTGGTGGTAATTAATTTGGTAAATAGTATCCATTTTCAATCTTTAAATCCCTCAGTAGGTTACCTTGGTCCAAATGAAGTGAAACAAGATTTTACTAGTAGGTATTCACTATACCTATCCTTGAACCATGGTCCCATGCATTTTGGAGCTTTTGTTTATCCCTGGAAAAAAATAACAAAAGCAAACATTTTTAGTGTTTCGAAAATTCTCTATGTAAATCTACATAAGATTTTGGGATGATTTCAACTCTCACAGATGTGGTACTCAAGGTCTACCAACATATAGGAGCTCAAATTTTATTGTGCTCTGATTTAATTTTTGTGAATTAATTATATGTGTCTATGGTTGTTTTTGTAGAAAAATCACTATAGGAGTTTCACAACTCCAAAATGGGTGATTCCAATTTCTAAAGAAAGGTTCTCAAAGAGCCTACCCTGTTCCCCTGGAATCACATCAATAGCTTCCGTAGACTTAATCTGGTGAAAAAGACAATATAACTACAGAACTGACTTAGGAAATATCCTGAGGACATTATGTTAAATATTTCTAAGTGATATTGACTCTCACTAAACCAGTCCATCAAACCCTACTTAACCATCCAAGGAAATAATTTTTGGACTCACCGAAATTTTCTGATGAATTATTTCCTAAAACTAGAGTTTTATTCACTAGGAAATGCATAGTAAATCAATGGATTTTGATAAAATAGTGAAACCACTTTTGTTGGCTTCATATTATCATTAACTATCTCATGGTATCATTTTTATATAATGATATTATATAGAACCAAGCCTTGGACTTAAGTTCCTTAATTAAGTGATGTATGCCACATAAATCATAAACAAAACTCCACCAATGCAAATAAAGTATTTCCAATTGCTATAAACTCAATATAAACCTACTGAAGTGAATAATGCGCTGAATGTTTATTTTATGTACGGTATTAGTGTTTGTATGCCTGGTGTTGATTGTGACCTTTGTTTGCTTGCATGTGATCCATATCGACGATAGATGCGATTATATCAGAGACCAGAAGAAGTTGGTTATTATTATCTGGTTATTATGGTTTTTGTAAGGAGAAGTCCAGGGACATATATTGCCAGATTGCTGATCTCAGGCAAGCCACCTTCTTACTCATAAGTCGTGTCCTATTGTTTTACTTATGCATGTTTTATCTACTGTTTTATGAAAACTGCACTATTTTACTATGTGATGTTGTATATCTGGTAGTGGCTTGGCTCCTCCAAACCATTACTCAATGGTACTACTAAGTATAACCCTCTCGATGATACCTACTTGTCCCTAGTATGGTAGATGGTGTAATATACCATACCCTTTGGAGACCCCGATTTAGCCGAAGCAAAGCTATAGGATGGGAAGACCCCGAAAATGTTTACAAAATGTTTTATGATGAAACCTTGGTGAGGTTTGACCTACCAAGAGAATTTTGACAAAGAAAAAGGTTTTCGTTTTACAAAAGATGCTGAAGGAAAGAGGAGGTAAAATATTTGTGAAAATGCACCTGGTTCTTTGTAGCTTTAGCTATAACAACCTAATCCGTGCAACCATATTACTTTGGAATGGGACAGGGTTGGGCTTGATGTTTGTTTACTCTGGTATAAGCTTCCTACAACTACTACAGGGGATTTAAAAATCCTAGAGGGTGGGCCTTCTCCTGTAAAGGTCCATGTGAGACATCAACCTGGAAAAGGAACGAAGGGTCTATCGGCCTCCACGCATTACTATGAGCCCCTCATTGAAAGTGCACACTTTGTGTAGTGCAAAAAGCGCTCTGGTTGCCTTGGGAACTATATAGGGTGTCCCGGTGTTGAGGAGAAAACACTCATAGGGTAGGCATTTATATTGGAGTGGCCATCCGGAGAGTCTTGATCAGTTACTCGACCCACGATCGGTGTAGATCAGGGTAGGGTACCCGGATGGTGTGGGTAAAGTGTACAACCTCTGCAGAGTGTAAATCTATTCGAATAGCCGTGTCTGCAGTTATTAACGGGTTGGACAAACTACTGTAGAGCGATGCTGGTTTTGATTTCAAAAAGGATTTCGGAAAAGCAATGGCTTTGGAAATGGTTTGACCATGGGATGGTCGGAAAGGATACATGATTTGACCATGGGATGGTCGGAAGGAAGAAAGGAGTTTGGTCATGGGATGACCAGAAGGACAAAACAAATGGGTGACCTAAGCCTAGTGATTTCCTAAAACTTTGCAAAAAGGTTTCCGAAATGTTTTACAAAAGTTTTCAACAAAGATATGTTGATGTTATATCTACAAGAGAATTTATCTAAGAAAATAACCTCTCTTGGAGCCCTCCTACTACCACAGCCATACTGCATATCCTGTTGTTGTTATTACTTTTATCTTAAGGTGGTTTGCTAGTACATTCAAAGTACTCACTGGCTTTGTCCCTGGCTATTAACTTGGTCAGATATCGAGAAGAAGGTGAAGTTGATGACTATGCGAGCTAGGCCGATCTCCCAGTCAGTTGCCTGTAGGTTATGGCATGGCTCGGGCTCTACACTTGATGAAGTTCCGCTTATGATTAACGATGTAGCCATAATGGCAATTAAGGTATGACAGGTATCCGTTTAAGTATTAGATGTTCACTTTGATACTTGCCGGTTATGTGCCACGATAGACTGATCATGGGATCGTGGTGTATGCATAACAGGGATTCTCGGAGGATTAATCCGGGGGCCCCACACATTGCATGTGTGTTCTTTTCCTGAACAACCACTAGACTCATTGCATGTGTGTTCTTTTCGTAAACCACCTCCAGATTCATTGCATGTGTGTTCTTTTCGAAAACCACATTGATCCACAAGAGTCATTGCAGGTGTGTTCATTTCCTAAACCACTACTAGAGTCATTGCATGTGTGTTCCTTTCATAAACCACATGGATCCACCAGAGTCATTGCATGTGTGTTCCTTTCCTAAACCACATTGATCCACCAGAGTCATTGCATGTGTGTTCCTTTCCTAAACCACATTGATCCAACAGAGTGATTGCATGTGTGTTCTTTTTCTAAACCACCACCAGAGTCATTGAATTGGGTTCTTTTCCTAATACCACCACCAAAGTCATTGCTCGTGTGTTCCGTTCATAAACCACAAGGATCCACCAAATTCATTGCATGTGTGTTCCTTTCCTAAACCTCATGGATCCACCAGAGTCATTGCATGTGTCTTCCTTTCATAAACCACATGGATCCACTAGAGTCATTGCTCGTGTCTTCCTTTCATAAACGACATGGATCCACTAGAGTCATGGCATATCTGTTCTATTCCTAAACCATATGGATCCACCAGAGTCATTGCATGTGTCTTCCTCTCCTAAACCACATTGATCCACCAGACTGATTATATGGGTGTTCTTTTTCTACACCACCACCAGAGTCATTGCATGTGTGTTCTTTTCCTAATACCACCACTAGAGTCATTGCATGTGTGTTCCTTTGATAAACCACATGGATCCACTAGATTCATTGCATGTGTGTTCCTTTCCTAAACCACATGGATCCACCAGAGTCATTGCATGTGTGTTCTTTTCCTAAACCACCACTAGAGTAATTGCATCTCTCTTCTTTTCCTAAACCACATGGATCCACTAGAGTCATTCCATGTGTGTTGCTTTCCTAAACCACCACCAAATTCATTGCATGTGTGTTCCTTTCCTAAACCACATGGATCCACCAGAGTCATTCCATGTGTGTTATTTTCCTAAACCACCACCTGAGTCATTGCATGTGTGTTCTTTTCCTAAACCACCACCACAGTCATTGCATGTGTGTTGTTTTCATAAGCCACATGCATCCACCAGAGACACTGGATGTGTGTTCCTTTCCTAAACCATATGGATCCACCAAAGCCATTGCATGTGTGTTCCTTTCCTAAACCACATGGATCCACCAGAGTCATTGCAAGTGTGATCTTTTTGTAAACCACATGGATCCACTAGACTCATTACATGTGTGTTCCTTTCCTAAACCACATGGATCCACCAGAGTCATTTCATGTGTGTTCTTTTCCTAAACAACCACCAGAGTCATTGTATGTGTGTTCTTTTCCTATTACCACTAGAGTGATTCCATGTCTGTCATTTTCCTAAACCACATTGATCCACTAGAGTCATTGCATGTGTGTTCTTTTCCTAAACCACCACTAGAGTCATTGCATGTGTGTTCCTTTCCTAAACCACATGGATCCACCAGAGTGACTGCATGTGTGTTCCTTTTCTAAACCATATGGATCCACCAGAGTCTTTGCATGTGTGTTATTTTCCTAAACCACCACCAGAGTCATTGCATGTGTGTTATTTTCCTAAACAACCACTAGAGTCAGTGCATGTGTGTTCCTTTCGCAAACCACATGGATCCACCAAAGTCATTGCATGTGTGTTCCTTTCCTAAACCATATGGATCCAGCAGAGTCATTGCATGTGTGTTCCTCTCCTAAACCACATGGATCCACTATAGTCATTTCATGTGTGTTATTTTCCTAAACCAGCACTAAAGTTATTGCATGTGTGTTATTTTCGAAACTACCACTAGAGTCATTGCATGTGTGTTCTTATCCTAATACCACCAGAGTCATTGCATGTGTGTTCATTTCATAAACCACATGGATCCACCATAGTAATTACATGTGTGTTGCTTTCCCAAACCACATGGATCCACAAAAGTCATTATATGTGTGTTCTTTCCCTAAACCACCAACAGAGTCATTGCATGTGTATTCTTTTACTAAACCACCAACAGAGTCATTGCATGTGTGTTCCTTTCCTAAGCCACCACAAGAGTCATTGCATCTGTGTTCCTTTCATAAACCACATGGACCCACAAGAGTCAATGCATGTGTGTTCTTTTCCTAAACCACATGGATCCACCAGAGTCATTGCATGTGTGTTCTTTTCCTAAACCACCACCAGAGTCATTGTGTGTGTGTTCCATTCGTAATCCACATGTATCCACCAGAGTCATTGCATGTGTGTTCTTTTCCTAAACCACATGGATCTACCAGAGTCCGTGCATGTGTGTTCCTTTCCTAAACCACATGGATCCACCAGAGTCATTGCATGTGTATTATTTTCCTAAACCACCACGAGAGTCATTACATGTGTGTTCTTTTCATAAACCACATGGATCCACCAGAGTCATTGCATGTGTGTTCCTTTCCTAAACCATATGGATCCACCAAAGTCATTGCATGTGTGTTCCTTTCCTAAACCACATGGATCCACCAAAGGCATTGCAAGTGTGTTCTTTTCCTAAACCACATGGATCCACCAGACTCATTACATGTGTGTTCCTTTCCTAAACCACATGGATCCACCAGAGTCCTTTCATGTGTGTTCTGTTCCTAAACCACCACTAGAGTCATTGTATGTGTGTTTGTTTCCTATTACCACTAGAGTCATTCTGTGTGTTATTTTCCTAAACCACATTGATCCACTAGAGTCATTGCATGTGTGTTCCTTTCCTAAACCACCACTAGAGTCATTGCATGTGTGTTCCTTTCCTAAACCACATGGATCCACCAGAGTGATTGCATGTGTGTTCCTTTTCTAAACCACATGGATCCACTGGAGTCTTTGCATGTGTGTTATTTTCCTAAACCACCACCAGAGTCATTGCATGTGTTTTCTTTTCCTAAACCACCACTAGCGTCATTGCATGTGTGTTCCTTTCGTAAACCACATGGATCCACCAAAGTCATTGCATGTGTGTTCCTTTCCTAAACCATATGGATCCAGCAGAGTCATTGCATGTGTGTTCCTTTCCTAAACCACATGGATCCACTAGAGTCATTTCATGTGTGTTATTTTCCTAAACCAACACTAGAGTGATTGCATGTGTGTTATTTTCGAAACCACCACCAAAGTCATTGTATGTGTCTTCTTTTCCTAATACCACTAGAGTCATTGCATGTGTGTTCCTTTAATAAACCACATGGATCCACCATAGTAATTGCATGTGTGTTGCTTTCCTAAACCACATGGATCCACCAAAGTCATTATATGTGTGTTCTTTTCCTAAACCACCAAGAAAGTCATTGCATGTGTATTCTTTTCCTAAACCCTCAACAGAGTCATTGCATGTGTGTTCCTTTCCTAAGCCACTGCAAGAGTCATTGCATGTTTGTTCCTTTCATAAACCACATGCACCCACCAGAGTCAATGCATGTGTGTTCTTTTCCTAAACCACATGGATCCACCAGAGTCATTCCATGTGTGTTATTTTCCTAAACCACCACCAGAGTCATTGTGTGTGTGTTTCTTTCATAAACCACATGGATCCACCAGAGTCATTGCATATGTGTTCTTGTCCTAAACAACATGGATCTACCAGAGTCAGTGCACGTGACTTCCTTTCCTAAACCACATTGATCCACCAGAGTGATTGCATGTGTGTTCTTTTCCTAAACCAACACCAGAGTCATTGCATGTGTATTCTTTTCCTAATACCACCATAAGAGTCATTGCATGTGTGTTCCTGTCATAAACCACATGGATCCACCAGAGTCATTGCATGTGTATTCCTTTCCTAAACCACATGGATCCAGTAGAGTCATTGCATGTGTGTTCCTTTCCTAAACCACATGGATCCACTAGAGTCATTTCATGTGAGTTATTTTCCTAAACCAACACTAGAGTGATTGCATGTGTGTTATTTTCGAAACCACCACCAGAGTCATTGCATGTGTGTTCTTTTCCTAATACCACTAGAGTCATTGCATGAGTGTTCCTTTAATAAACCACATGGATCCACCATAGTAATTGCATGTGTGTTGCTTTCCTAAACAACATGGATCCTTCATAGTCATTATATGTGTGTTCTTTTCCTAAACCACCAACAAAGTCATTGCATGTGTATTCTTTTCCTAAACCCTCAACAGAGTCATTGCATGTGTGTTCCTTTCCTAAGCCACCGCAAGAGTCATTGCATGTGTGTTCCTTTCATAAACCACATGGACCCACCACAGTCAATACATGTGTGTTCTTTTCCTAAACCACATGGATCCACCAGAGTCATTGCATGTGTGTTCTTTTCCTAAACCACCACCAGAGTCATTGTGTGTGTGTTCCTTTCATAAAGCACATGGATCCACCAGAGTCATGGCATGTGTGTTCTTTTCCTAAACAACATGGATCTACCAAAGTTAGTGCACGTGAGTTCCTTTCCTAAACCACATTGATCCACCAGAGCGATTGCATGTGTGTTCTTTTCCTAAACCACCACCAGAGTCATTGCAAGTGTATTATTTTCCTAATACCACCATCAGAGTCATTGCATGTGTGTTCCCGTCATAAACCAGATGGATCCACCAGAGTCATTGCATGTGTATTCCTTTCCTAAACCACATGGATCCACAAAAGTTATTGCATGTGTGTTCTTTTCCTAAACCACAATAATCCACCAGAGTCATTGCATATGTGTTCTTTTCCTAATACCACCACCAGAGTCATTACATGTGTGTTCCTTTCATAAACCACATAGATCCACCAGAGTCATGGCATGTGTGTTCTTTTCCTACACCACATGGATCCACTAGAGTCATTACATGTGTGATCCTTTCATAAACCACATTGATCCACCAGAGTGATTGCATGTGTGTTCTTTTTGTAAACCACCACCAGAGTCATTACATGTGTGTTCTTTTCCTAATACCACCACCAGAGTTATTCCATGTGTGTTTCTTTCATAAACCACATGGATCCACTAGAGTTATTGTATGTGTGTTCCTTTCCTCAACCACATGGATCCACCAGAATCATTGCATGTCTGTTCCTTTCCTAAACCACATTGATCCACCAGAGTTATTGCATGTGTGTCCTTTTCCTAAACCACCACCAGAGTCAGTGCATGTGTGTTCCTTTCATAAACCAGATGGCTCCACCAGAGTCATTGCATGCGTGTTCCTTTTCAAAAACCACATGGATCCACCAGAGTCATTACATGTGTGTTCTTTTCCTAAAACACATGGATCCATGAGAGTCATTACATGTGTGTTCCTTTCCTAAACCGCATTGATCCACCAGAGTGATTGCTTGTGTTTTTTTCCTAAACCACCATAGGAGTCAGTGCATCTGTGTTCTTTTCCTAATACCACCAGAGTCGTTGCATGTGTGTTCCTTTCATAAACTACATGGATCCACCAGATTCATTACATGTGTGTTCCTTTCCTAAATCAGATGGACCCACCAGAGTCATTCCATGTGTGTTCTTTTCCTAAACCACCACTAGAGTCATTGTATGTGTCTTCTTTTACTAAACCACGTAGATCCAGCAGAGTCATTGCATGTGTGTTCCTTTCCTAAACCACCACCAGAGTTATTGCATGTGTGTTCCTTTCCTAAACCACATGGATCCACCAAAGTCATTGCATGAGTTTTCCTTTCCTAAACCACATGGATCCACCAGAGTCATTGCATGTGTGTTCCTCTCCTAAACCACATTGATCCACCAGAGTCATTGCATATGTGTTCTTTTCCTTAACCAGCCCCAGAGTCATTGCATGTGTCCTCCTTTCATAAACAACATAGATCCATCAGCGTCATTGCATGTGTTGTCTTTTCCTAAACCACATCGATCCACCAGAGTCATTGCATGTGTGTTTCTTTCCTATACCACATTGATCCACCAGAGTGATTGGATGTGTGTTCTTTTCCTAAACCACCACCAGAGTCATTGCATATGTGTTATTTTCCTAATACCACCACCAGAGTCATTTCATGTTTGTTCCTTTCCTAAACCACGTGGATCCTCCATAGTCATTGCATGTGTGTTCCTTTCCTCAATCACATGGATCCACCAGAGTCATTGCATGTGTTTTCTTTTCCTAAACCACATTGATTCACCTGAGTTATTACATGTGAGTTCTTTTCCTAAACCACCACCAAAGTCATTGCATGTGTGTTCCTTTTCATAAATCACATGGATCCACCACAGTCATTGCATGTGTGTTCTATTCCTAAACCACATGGATCCATGAGAGTCATTGCATGTGTGTTCGTTTCCTAAACCACATTGATCCACCAGAGTGATTGCTTGTGTTTTTTCCCTAAACCACCACCAGAGTCAGTGCATCTGTGTTCTTTTCCTAATACCACCTGAGTCATTGCATGTGTCTTCCTTTCATAAACTACATGGATCCACCAGATTCATTGCATGTGTATTCATTTCCTAAACCACCACCAGAGTCAGTGCATCTATGTTCTTTTCCTAATACCACCAGAGTCGTTGCATGCGTGTTCCTTTCCTAAACCACATGGATCCACCAGATTCGTTGCATGTGTGTTCATTTCCTAAACCACATGGACCCACCAGAGTCATTCCATGTATGTTCTTTTCCTAAACCACCACTAGAGTCATTATATGTGTCTTCTTTTCCTAAACCACATAGATCCACCAGAGTCATTGCATGTGTGTTCCTTTCCTAAACCACCACCAGAGTCATTGCATGTGTGTTCTTTTCTAATACCACCACCAGAGTCATTGCATGTGTGTTCCATTCATAAACCACATGGATCGCCAGAGTCATTGCATGTTTGTTCCTTTCCTAAACCACATGGATCCACCAGAGTCATTGCATGTGTGTTCTTTTCCTAAACCACATTGATCCACTAGAGTCATTGCATATGTGTTCTTTTCCTAAACCCCCACCATTGTCATTGCATGTGTGTTCTTTTCCTAAACCACATGGATCCACCAGAATCATTTCATGTGTGTTCCTTTCTTAAACCACATTGATCCACCGGCGTGATTGCATGTGTGTTCTTTTCCTAAACCACCACCTGAGTCATTGCATGTGTGTTCTTTTCCTAATACCACCACCAGAGTCATTGCATGTGTGTTCCTTTCATAAACCACATGGATCCACCAGAGTGATTGCATGTGTTTTCTTTTCCTAAACCACATGGATCCATGAGACTCATTGCAAGTGTGTTTCTTTCCTAAACCACATTGATCCACCAGAGTGATTGCTTGTGTGTATTTTCCTAAACCACCACCAGAGTAAGTGCATCCATGTTCTTTTCCTAATACCACCAGAGTTTTTGCATGTGTGTTCCCTTCATAAACTACATGGATCCACCAAATTCATTGTATGTGTGTTCCTTTCCTGAACCACAAGGAGCCACCAGAGTCATTCCATGTGTGTTCTTTTCCTAAACCACCACCAGAGTCATTTATTGTGTCTTCTTTTCCTAAACCACATAGATCCACCAGAGTCATTGCATGTGTGTTCCTTTCCTAAACCACCACAAGAGTTATTGCATGTGTGTTCCTTTCCTAAAAAACATGGATCCACCAAAGTCATTACATGTGTTTTCCGTTCCTAAACCACATGGATCCACCAGAGTGATTGCATCTGTGTTCCTTTCTTAAACCACATTGATCCACCGGCGTGATTGCATGTGTGTTCTTTTTCTAAACCACCACCTGAGTCATTGCATGTGTGTTCTTTTCCTAATACCACCACCAGAGTCATTGCATGTGTGTTCCTTTCATAAACCACATGGATCCACCAGAGTCATTGCATGTGTGTTCCTTTCCTCAATCACATGGATCCGCCCGAGTCATTGCATATGTTTTATTTTCCTAAACCACATTGATCCACCAGAGTTATTGCATGTGTGTTCTTTTCCTAAACCACCACCAAAGTCATTGCATGTGTGTTACTTTTCATAAACCACATGGATCCACTAGAGTCATTGCATGTGTGTTTTTTCCTAAACCACATGGATCCATGAGATTCATTGCATGTGTGTTCCTTTCCTAAACCACATTGATCCACCGGAGTGATCGCATGTGTTTTTTTCCTAAACCACCAGAGTCAGTGCATCTGTGTTCTTTTCCTAATACCACCAGAGTCGTTGCATGTGTGTTCCTTTCATAAACTACATGGATCCACCAGATTCATTGCATGTGTGTTCCTCTACTAAACCACCTGGATCCACCATAGTCATTGCATTTGTGTTACTTTCCTAAACCACATGGATCCAGTAGAGTCATTCGATGTGTGTTCCCTTCCTAAACCACATTGATCCACCAGAGTCATTTCATGTGTGTTCTTTTCCTTAACCACCACCAAAGTCATTGCATGTGTGTTCTATTCGTAAACAACCACTAGAGTCATTGCATGTGTGTTCCTTTCCTAAACTAAATTGATCCACTAGAGTTATTGCATGTGTGTTGTTTTCCTAAACCACCACCAGAGTCATTGCATGTGTCTTCTTTTCCTAAACCACATGGATCCACCAGACTCATTGCATGTTTGTTCTTTTCCTAAGCCACATTGATCCACTAGAGTCATTGCATGTGTGTTCTTTTCCTAAACCACCACCAGAGTCATTGCACGTGTCTTCCTTTCATAAACCACATGGAGCCAGCATAGTCATTGCATGTGTGTTCTTTTGAGAAACCACCACCAGAGTCATTGCATGTGTGTTCCTTTCATAAACCACATGGATCCACCAGAGTCATTGCATGTGTGTTCTTTTCCTAAACCACAAGGATCTACCAGAGTCAGTGCATGTGTGTTCCTTTCCTAAACCACATTGATCCACCAGAGTGCTTGCATGTGTGTAATTTTCCTAAACCACCACAAGAGTCATTGCATGTGTGTTCTTTTGTAATACCACCACCAGAGTCATTGCATGTCTGTTCCATTCATAAACCACATGGATCGCCAGAGTCATTGCGTGTTTGTTCCTTTCCTAAACAACATGGATCCACCAGAGTAATTACATGTGTGTTCGTTTCCTAAACCACATTGATCCACCAGAGTCATTGCATGTGTGTTCCTTTCCTAAACCACAACTAGATTCATTGCATGTGTGTTCCTTTCGAAATCCATATGGATACACCAATGTCATTCCATGTGTTTTCCTTTCCTAAACCACATGGATCCACCAGAGTAATTGCATGTGTGTTCGTTTCCTAAACCACATTGATCCACCAGAGTCATTGCATATGTGTTCTTTTCCTAAACCACCACCAGTGTCATTACATTTGTGTTGTTTTCCTAAACCACATGGATCCACCAGAGTCATTGCATATGTGTTC